>JAJPUD010004669.1:103218-122641 GCA_023553655.1 Myrmecobius fasciatus
CCAAGAGATTATTTAACTGAACTAGAAAAAATAACGACAAAATTCATCTGGAAAAACAAAAGGTCAAGAATTTCAAGGGAATTAATGAAAAAAAATGCAAATGAGGGTGGCCTAGCTGCACCAGATCTAAAACTATATTATAAAGCAGTGGTCACCAAAACCATTTGGTACTGGATAAGAAATAGAGTAGTGGATCAGTGGAATAGGTTAGGTTCACAGAACAAAATACTCAATGACAATAGTAATCTAGTGTTTGATAAACCCAAAGACCCCAGTTTTTGGGATAAAAATTCACTATTTGACAAAAACTGCTGGGATAATTGGAAACTAGTCTGGAAGAAATTAGGCATTGACCCACACCTAACACCATATACCAAGATAAGGTCAAAATGGATTCATGATCTAGGCATAAAGAATGATATTATAAACAAATTAGAACAATGTAGGATGGTTTACCTCTCAGACCTGTGGAGGGGGAAGGAATTTGTGACCAAAGAAGAACTAGAGGTCATCATTAATCACAAAATAGATAAGTTTGACTATATCAAGTTGAAAAGTTTTTGTACAAACAAAATGAATGCAGACAAGATTAGAAGGGTAGCAGTAAACTGGGAAAATATTTTTACATCCAAAGGTTCTGATAAAGGCCTTATTTCTAAAATATATCGAGAATTGACTCAAATATATAAGAATTCAAGCCATTCTCCAATTGACAAATGGTCAAAAGATATGAACAGACAATTTTCAGACGAAGAAATTCAAACTATTTCCGGTCACATGAAAAGGTGCTCCAAGTCACTATTGATCAGAGAAATGCAAATTAAGACAACTCTGAGATACCACTACACACCTGTCAGATTGGCTAAAATGACAGGAAATGATGATAGCTGTTGGAGGGGATGTGGGAAAACTGGGACACTGATACATTGTTGGTGGAACTGTGAACGGATCCAACCATTCTGGAGAGCAATTTGGAGCTATGCTCAAAGAGTTATCAAACAGTGCATACCCTTTGACCCAGCAGTGTTTCTACTGGGCCTATATCCCAAAGAGATTTTTAAGGAGGGAAAGGGACCCACATGTGCAAAAATGTTTGTGGAAGCCCTTTTTGTAGTGGCAAGAAACTGGAAATTGAAAAGATGCCCATCAATTGGAGAATGGCTGAATAAATTATGGTGTATGAATGTTATGGAATATTATTGTTCTGTAAGAAATGACCAACAGGAGGATTTCAGAGAGGATTGGAGAGACTTGCATGAACTGATGCTGAGTGAAATCAGCAGAACCAGGAGAACATTATACACAGCAACAAGACTATACGATGATCAATTTTGATGGACATGGTTCTCTTCAACAATGATGTGATTCAAACCAGTTGTGCTGCGATGAAGATAGTCATATACATCCAGAGAGAGGCCTGTGGGAACTGAGAGTGAACCACAACACAGCATTTTAACGCTTTCTGTGAATATTTCCATGCATTCTGTTTTCCTTCTTAGGTTGTTTTTTTTTTCTTATTCTCTTTCTAGATCTGATGTTTCTTGTGCAGTAAGATAACTGTATAGATATGTATACATGTATTGCATTTGTCATATAATTTATCCTATCTAGCATGTATTAGATTACCTGTCATCCAGGGGTGGGGGTCGGGGGGAGGGAAAGGAAAAGTTTGGGAAAAAAAAAGTTTTTTTGCAAAGGTCAATGTTGAAAGGTCACTCATATGTTTTGCAAATAAAAAGCTTTATTAAAAAAAAAAGAAAGAAATTTTAGAACTCATAAAAGACTGTCAGATCTGAAAAATTGGGATATCTTTTGGGTATGTGTGGGTTCTGGAAAATCCCTGTTAAAAAAGAGGAAGTGTGACCCCAAAATTGTAACCCTGTTTTTGTGTATGTCATTTTTCATCTAACATTTCAGAGGGGGAAATAACAATAGCATCAAATTTTCTCACTGAACCCCTAATTTTTTCACTTCCTATGAATTCTTATCTATGAATAATATGTACATTGAGGAGTCTGAGAAATGTGGGTTTATAGATTCTTCATATCATTTTAAGGTCATCATCATCATAATAGCCAACATTTATATAGCACTTACTGTATGCTAGGCATTGTGCTAAGTGCATTACAAATATCTCATTTGATCCTCACAAAAATCCTTGTAGGTAGGTACTATATATATTATTTTGAAGCAACTGAGGCAAAGAGGTTAAATGATTTGTCCAGGATCACAGAGCTGGTAAGTGTTTGAGGTGGGATTTGAATGTGAGTCATCCTGACTTCAGGTTCAAAGCTCTATTCATAGTACCACAGTTTCTAAGGTATTTTCTTTTCTTCCCTCCTTCCTTCCTTCCTTTCTTTCTTTTTTCTTTCTTTTACTTTTTCTTTCTTTTTTCTCTTTCTTCCTTTTGCTTTTTTCTTTCTTTCTCTCTCTTTTCTTTCTTTCATAAAAGTGTACTGAGGTAACTAGAGGCTAATTAAAAATTAATATATTATTAAATAATTAATTACTATATTAAAAGTCTGTATTAAAAGGAAAACAGATTATTTACAGTTTTTTAAACTGGCAACTCATTTGGAATCTTTAAAACTTTTGATAGAGTAGATATGTGAGCTGGCCACTGAGTTAGGAATCTCTGGATTTAATTCATGCTTCTGACTCATACTGGTTGTGTGACCCTAAGCAATTCATTAATCTTTCAATCTCCTCTGTCCCCAAGGAGACAAAATGAGAGCCAAGATTTCTTTTGATAAAGTGGGGTTTTCAATCCACAGGGAAATGACCTGACCCCAAGGAGTGTGTAATCAGCTAATCAAAAGGTAGAAATATAGGTCCTACCCTACCATGTTCATATAAGGAGGCTTATGTCCAAAACAACCACACCTGCCATTATCTCCCAATCACACCACTTTAATGTGTAAACTGTCAATCTTCCCTATTTTCAATTTCTCTTCTTAGAAGTATCTACTAGAGGCTGTTAGGACATAGCTTCTCCTAGGCATCTATAGCAACTGCTAGAGCAACAGAGATACCATTTAGAATTTTTTTTGTTATTTATTTTTCCCCCAATTTGGAAAATTTCATGCCTCCCCAAATATATCATAGGCACATGATTTCTTCCCTCCTCCCTCGTTAGATCTCCCTATGTCCAACAAAGAACAGGCTTTGTGTTCCAGCACAGGGATTAGTGAGTAGAAGCTGAGCTCTTCCCACTTTGTTTTGGGTAGGAAAGAATGTATCACATAAGATGAGCTGGATGGAAGGGTTGCAAGAGAATGGCAGTTCTTCTTATATTGTCTTTCCCCTAAATCTGTTTCCTTTCCAACTTTGCCTTTTCTTGTTGGAGGTTTGATCATTCTTCTAGTCAATGTCATCTTTTACTTGTTCTCTCTCCAGTGAATTACCAAAACTCATCTCAAACTATATCTCTCACATCTGTCTGTCACCTTCTTTATTCTCTTATAGCTAGTTTTTTCTTCTCTTATAGTCTAGTTCAAACACAATCATTTCTCACATGTATACTCATAATAGCAGTCTCTGCCTCAAATCCCTCCCTTCTTCAAGTCACCCTCCACATAGTTGCCAAAGCACTTTTTCCTTAAATTCAGGTTTGATCCTATCTCCTCCCCACCAAATTCCAGTGGCTTCTTATGGACTCTAGGATCAAATACTATTTCATCTTTATCTCATCTCTTTAAATTACATTTTTATATTATGTTTCATAAAGTACATAATACAATAGTACTTTATATAATTTATAAATATGATATAATATGGGGTATGTACTTCAAATAGTTTTTGTTGTTATTGTTTACTGATAGGAATATGCAGATCATCTAGTCAGATAATGAGTCAACAAAGAATAAACACACTGTTATGTCCCAAAGGTTGGACAGGAAAACACAAGATGTTTCAAATGCTACTGCTAACTTTGAGCAAGAAAGACAGCCTTTGGGGCAGCTAAATGGCTCAGTGGATAGAGCACTAGCCCTGAAGTCAGGAAAATCTGAGTTCAAATCTGACCTCAGACACTTAACACATCCTAGCTGTGTGACTTTGGGCAAGTCACTTAACCCCAATTGCCTCAGCAAAAAATAAAAAAAAATTAAAAAAAATCAAGAAAGAGAACCTTTTTTCCTATTTGTACCCATTTTTATCAGAAACAGAGAAAAGGAACAAAAGTGAAAGGGATTATGGAAATAAGGACACAGAAGTTCACTTCACATTTGTGGGGAGATATTTTGTTTCAGCCCATCAAATTAAACTATTAAAATATACATAAATTCATTGCAATAGCTTTAAAAAAACAGCACTTTTAGTAATGGCTTAAACTTTAGCCAAAGACTTGTTCAACTTAAAGCTTTGGATACAAGAGTTACAATATGGGATGCTGATTTTGAAGGGTTTTTTCTATACTTCTTCCCTCTCTCCCCATTTCTTGTATTATTAAATTAAATATTAATTTTTAATTAATATATTATTAAATAATTAATTACTATATTAAAAGGAAAACAGATTATTTATAGTTTCTTAAACTGGCAACTCATTTGGAATCTTTAAAACTTTTACTAAGTAGTCAGTTTATTTCACTTCAGGAAAGTGATATATTGTATAAAGGTTTTCTAAGATTATGTTGGACCTGTATATTTAATAAGTAACTGTTTCTATTTGATAAATGACTGTTACTTGAGTTAAGTAGAATTTGAAAGAAATATTAAGAAATCTTATCAGAAAGAGGTGATGAGTGTCAAGTAGATCTTGTATAAAGATCTTGTATGAAGTTTTCATCTTTCCTCATTGAGAAGAAAAAAGGGAAGGTACAGTTTAAAAATTTTGGAGATCATTCACCCAAGCGTTTCACCTATACTAAAAGTTGCTGAGAAGATACTTTTATCTACATTGGTAAAAGGAATTTTTCATAGTAGTCAAATCACAAATCTGGTCTTCTTCCATGCTGAAGAAAGAAAAAGAGGTAGAATAGATAGGATGTTGTCCTCATTTTGCATTAAAGAAAACTAAGAAACAGAGAGTTAAAATTAACTTGCCCCCAAATCACAGTTAGTAAACATTTATTAGGTACCCACTATGTACCAGGTACTGGGAATCTACAAAAAGAGGCAAAAGACGATTCCTGCCATCAAGGAGTTCACAGGCAAATGAATAGAACAAGTTAATAGTGGACGTGGTATTGGAATATTTAGCTCTGACTGTGAACCTGGTAATTTTTATTCTATTCAGTTCAACAGTGTTTATTAAGTACCTACAATGTTTATGGCTGTTCTATTCTAGAACTATTTTACTGTGTATTTTTGTTCTAAATAAAGCTGTTATATAGGGAACACTGGCTTATTGTTATGTTATATCAAATAGATGAAAAAAGGTCTGTTTCCTTTAAGACATTTTAAACGAGGCAGTAATCTAGAAGACAGAGTAGTTTGAAGCAAACGTCTTTTCTAGATTTGTTCTAGCATTCTAGATGTCTTAGTTTAGAAAAAATAACAAGCAATTTTTGAGTGAATTTTATTACACAGTTAAAAGTTTAAAATCACAGCATTATAACTGAGTTATAACTGAGAGGCTGAATTGAAATAAAAGGTTTTACAAATTGAACTTTGATCCTCCCTAACCACTTTCTTTCTCTCTTATAGGGACATTTGACTATTTGTAAACATGAGCAACCCTTTTATACACCTTGTTGAGCCCTTGAATGCCGAGGAACCAGAAAAAAAGTTTTTCAATTTGAATAAGTTGGGGGATTCAAGATATGGTAAGTAAATAAAACTGAATATACCACTGGCAAAAGAAAATGGGGGGGGGGCAGGAGAGGGAATTTTCTTTAGATAGTTGATTTTTTTTAAAGTTATATTGATCCAGGGGAGGGAAGAACAAGAAATGGGAAGGAGGAGGTAGAAATGAAGCATCCTCTTTTGATAACAGAGTTTAGGATTGATAGCCAAGAAAATGAATTTTTTTTTAAGCTCTTCTAGTAAACACATAAATGTCCTTGGATAAACCATTTAATTGTTCCACTTAGGCAAGTCCTCCTTTTCAATTACATTTAATCATTACAAGAAGATAGTTAATATTCTAGGCAATACTTACACTGTTTTTCTTATAACAAATTGAACTTTTATCATATGAATAAAAAGAAAATCTTGTTTCATATAAATATCATTAACTTCATTGATCATTCTGCATGGCTTTAAGAACATTATTTTCTTTTTAAAGCAGAAATAGGTTCATATCTTGCTCTTAATCATAATAATAGAATTTTGAGAGGGAGGGAGGTTTTAAAAAGAAAAGAAGAAACATTTCTTCAGACAGAATTGTAAATAGAAAGCCAGCATAGGAGCCAGGAAATCCTGAGTGATTCTCAACAAGTCACTTAAACTCTTTAAGAGCTATAAGTTATAGAATTTGCAGCCCTGTATTGAAAGAAGGAATTTCCTGTACCATTGAAGTCACATGTCTAAGCCAAAATGTTTCTTGAATCCTAACTGTTCATTTTCTCTTCAGAGTACTTTCTGGAGTTTTATGATAAGGAAAAGATTCATGATTTTTGTAGGAAACTTATTTTGTTGACAAAAATTGCCTTTACAACAAACCATCAGCCAGACTGAACCTTAGCATCAGTCCCAAGTAGTAGTAAAGATTCTCGAGGATTAACTCGTTTAACTCGGTTAACTCCTGAGAACCCTGCTCTTCCTAATTGTAAATTTGGAGGCACTCTGTCCTCTACAGCAGGCTGCCCCCAAATGGTGACTTGGTAAAACCTTTTCCAACTAATAGAAATTAAGGAAGCCAATTGAGCTAAGGAAAAGGTTGTTTACTGAGCTGAACTTTTGTTAAAACTTTCTTGATGACAAGACATGTCTTCAGGATAATCTTGGTTATTGAAAGATTTGATATAAATTATCTTATTCTTAACTCGAGGTTCTTAGCAAGTTTGTCCACATTATGAGAAAATCTCATAATTAAGTGATTTTTTTTTCTTCCTTTTTTTCCTAGGATACTTACCATTTTCTATCAGAGTTCTCCTAGAGGCAGCCATCCGGAACTGTGATGAATTTTTAGTGAAGAAAGCTGATGTTGAAAACATTTTAAATTGGAATGTGACACAGCATAAGAATATAGAAGTACCATTTAAGCCTGCCCGAGTTATTCTGCAGGACTTTACGTGAGTTTAAAATATCAATGTTCATTGTATTGAATTCCCTTGTTGTCCATCTTTTCTAATCTTGTCACCTCTTACCACAGAGTTCTTCATTATGTCTTCATTAGGTGAGAAAAAGCATTCAACTAAGTTTCTTGTGCTGTCTGGACAAGATGTGAAGAAACATGAGCTAGATGATAGAATAGTGACATCATTATAAGTTGAATGAATTATTAGTGATATATTTGAAGACTTTAGTCATGTAGCAGTAGAAATGGAAAGGAATTTATTATTGCCCTTGTATTCTTTGATATTTGTCATCAATAAAGGTATAATAGGTATGTTTACCAAGTTGCAGGGGGAGGTATAGCCAAGAATGGGACATATCTAGGCACATTTGAAGCTAACTAAAAAGAAACCTGAATAAAGAGAGGTTGAAAATTAGATTAAGAGATGATGTTTGAAAATCAGTTTCACAAAGCTAAAGTAAGAGAAATGTGGTTAGACAATAGTTCTTGCTTTTAAAAAAGTGAGAATTTTGGGATATTATCATCTATATGTATCAACAGTATGACAAAAGAGGCCAAAAAGCTAATTCAAACTTTGGCTGTATTAATAGAGGCATAATATCCAGAACAAAAGTATTGACATTATGCTACATTTGGAATATTTTGTTCAGATTTTAGAAAAATCTTTTTTAGACATTTTAGAAAAAACCTTGAGAAACTCAGTCATCCAGAGTGACCACTTGGGTGACAGAATTAAAACCCATCTTATCAATGGATAAATTGAAGATTATTTGGCTGAAGACTTAGTGGTAACATTAGATTTGTCATCATGTATTTAAAGGGCGGCTATATGGAACTCATGGAATAAACGGATTAGATTTCATTCTTTTTGGCCACGGAGGACAGAGCCATGAGCAGAGATTTAGTTTTAAGCTTGATATAAGGAAAAACTTTGAGATGATTGGAGCTATCAAAATCAATATAGTCTGCCTATATAGGAGGTAGTGTATTTCCCCCCATAACTGGAAGTCTTTAAATGGAACCTGAATGACTACTTCTGGTTTATTGGGAATTCTTAGTCAGTTATGGGTTAAATCAGATAATTTTCAAGGTGTTTAATTTGAGATTCTGTGGGAAAGAACATTTTTACTGTTATGAATCTTTTAGAGGCAGGTAGGAGAAAAAAAAATAGCACTGAGGGGAGTTATTCCTTCTTTTTCAAAGTGAGCTTCTTTGATCTCTCTCTCTCTCTCCCTTACTCTCCCTTCCTCCCCGCCCCATGATTTAGTAATGTAGTGTTTCATAAAATATAAAATAAAATATAATAAAAAGTCATTTAATTTCTTTTCAAATGTTAATGTGCTATACTTAGTAGACTCTTTCTTAATTTATACTTTGTCACACCTTCTAATATTAGTCTTGTAAAACTACATTTCTGCACCAGTGATAGAACCAGTCATTTCCCAACAACAGTTTCTTTTCTGCTTATCTTTTTCTCTTATAAGACTGTAACTCTAATATTGTAGAAGGGAGAACAACTCTATCATTTAAAAATAATGTGATTTCATTCCTTCCAGAAACTAAACTGTTTATAAAAGTAACACTTCTGAGATTTTATGGAATTTATGGAAATGGAAAGAATTTACTACAATAATATTAATAACTTTACAACCCATTTTTCTGGATCACTTCTATTCTATTAAAATTCGTTCTAAAATTTGAAGTCATCCATCTGATCTGGATGACTACTTCAATCTCTATCATTTACTGAAAATAGTCATAGTAGTAAGAGGACTAAAGAAAGCTAAAAGGTATTGAAATAACCTTTTTATTCATTCTGACCCCATTTGGGTTTTCTTGGCAAAAGATACTGGAGTGGCATGCCATTTACTTCTCCAGCTCAGCACCAAGGTGCCTGAAATTACCTTTATTTTATTATTTATGTATATGTATACATACATACAGATATATAAATACATGTGTATAGAGACACATAGATATATGTACATGCATATATACAGGCATATTTAGTTTCCTCAGTTGAAATGTAAATTCCTTGAAGGCAAAAAGTGTTTTACTTTTTGATTTTTACTATAGTCCCAACACATAGCATAATTCCTGATACAGAGTAATTGCTTTCTAAATGCTTGTTGGCTGCTGTCCCCTTTGGTAGATTCTTTTTATATTGTAATAATATATATATGTTCTGTTAATAGCATGACCACAACTCCACAGTCATTTCACAATCATAAAAACATTCTTTATATTAACCTCATTATTTGGTTACATAGAAATGTGATTTCTACTTAAATAAATTTGAATATCTTCGTTTTTCAGAGCCATCCACTACTTCTGTTTAATCATAATGCCAATGTTTTCAGTGAAAGGAGATCCTTAAAATAATGCATTCATATTTTAATTCTTTCTTTTCCTATTCCCCCATCCCCACTCCTGAAAATGGATGTCTTTAAAAGTTTCTCTTATTTAGCTTAACTTTCTCCTTCTAGGGGTGTGCCTGCTGTGGTTGATTTTGCCGCAATGCGTGATGCTGTGAAAAAGTTAGGAGGAGACCCAGAGAAAATAAATCCCATCTGTCCTGCTGATCTTGTAATTGATCATTCCATCCAGGTTGATTTCAACAGAAGGTAAGAGAAATATCTGATATAATAGCTTCTAAGGAGAGTGAAGGTACTGAGTTAAGAGTAATGAGACCCAATTTTGGATTTGCCACTGCCTAACTGGGTGAGTCTTGGGTCTTCATCTTTTTGTCTTCACCTTGGTTACCTCACTTATAACACAAGGTAGTGGACTAGATGAAATTGTAGGTTGCTTCTTCTTTTAACTTCCTGTTATGAATTCTATCTTTGAGTCTTTGAATTGATTCTGTAATGAAACAAAAATATTTAGGACTCCTCTCCCAAAATTCCTGATGAATATTGAATTCACTGAATTGATATCTGAATTGAATAAATGAATGAAGTGCTTGCCAGTTCTTTCTTTCACTCTTAGTAATTCAGACATATTAATGATTGAGATGGACCCACTTTTGGAAACTAGTCCCACTTAGTGGAATTTATTGACTTCCTCAAAAGTGACTTAACTTTAAGAATGTAAAAATATCTTTTCCATTATATTTTGAGAATGAGGTTGTACATTGGATAGAATGTTGGACTAGGACCCAAAAACTTCCTGGCCCTCCCTTGCTAGTTATGTGATGCTGATCAAATCACTTAACTTGGTCTGCTTCATTCCCCAGTTGTAAAATGGGGATAATAACAGCACCCACTTCCCGGGAATGTTTTGATGATAAAAGGAGATATTTGTAAAAATACTTTGCAAACTTTAAAATGCTAGAAAAATGCTATCCAACTATCTTCTTCATCATCATTAGTATTATTTAAAAATTCCTTCTGGTAAAATCAATGCAGTAACAGAATATGAAGGCCACTTTGGTCTTGAATGGAATTTTATGATACTATTTCTCTTAATATTCTGAAAGGGCATTAGAAAGCAAAGAATATATTTGAATTGACTTAGAATTAACAGAGTAAACCATGTATATGCTCATCTTTACAAGACTGTTAGTATTTGATGCTGCTTCTTTTCCATACTTTTCACAAGTTGGCTACATCTTCAGTAGATAGTCTTGAAAAGTTATAGAGGGTTAAAAGGATTACCTTGTAGTCATCTGGTAACAAGTTGGCTTGTCCTCAGAGGATCTGAAGCTTGGTGTCTATAGGAAGTTGTAAGAGCAGTATTCCCTTGGCATGTCCTTAGAAACTTGAACCACCTGCACAACACTGTGACATCAGACTAAAATTTAAGTAAAAGGTATGTGTGAATGTGTTTGTGTTATGTGTTTGTATTTAAAGGCTATCACTTGGACATGGCTCTCTTCAACAATGAAATGTTTCAAACCACTTCCAATTGTTCAATGAAGAAAGCCATATACACCCAGAGAGAGGGATGTGAAATGTGGACCACAACATAACATTCTCATACTCTCAATTGATGTTTGCTTACATTGTGTTTCCTTTATCTGATATGTCTTTTGTGTAGATATGTTTTTTCTTGCACAATAATGATAAGTGTGGAAATATGTATTCATATATTTGATTTGTCAAGTATTTTAACATAATTAACATGTAGTGGATATCCTGCCATCTAGGGGGAGGGGTGGGGAGTAGGGGGGAAAAATTTGTAACAGAAAGCTATGTAAGGGTTAATGTTGAAGAATTACCCATTCATATGTTTTGCAAATAAAATAAAATTAAAAAGGCTATCACTTTTGCAGATTGTGATTAACTTTCCCTTGCACTCATTTATTCTTTATATTATTTACATATGTACAAGTTGTCTTCCTCAGTGCAACATAATCTCCAACAAGGATTGTTTCACTTGTTTTTTTTTCTTTGTATCCACTATGTCTACTTCTTAACAATAGGTGCTTAAATAGTAAGTGCTTAAAAAATATGTATTTGCTTGATTACTTCTTACTTTTTGTCTGGCTAATAAGTTGATGGCATAGCTTTTTATAGCTAAGATCCCTCCACCCCCAATCCTCTGCAGACCGACTCCCTTCAACATTGCTATCTTTTTCCTTGTTGATCTTCTTAGATTACACTATAAATGTAAAACATTGTTAAGGACAAAAACAAAGTCCAGGCATGAACTTTGATTTCAGATTGATGTTGAAATCTAGGAAATAGAGATTCTTCATCAAAAATGGATTGATTATAAAAATGGTTTTTGATGTTTTTTCTTTAAATCTGACCTCTAGGACTGATCCTTCATTTTTGTAAGTTACTCAATGGAATGTGTCCCATTCTGTCTCAAGAAATTATGTACTATGGGGTTTTGCCAACTTTCCATCTCCTGAATTTAACTGGCAGAGAACTGGAGGGGGTGGTAAGATTTTTCCAGTAGGACTCTGATCCGCTCTGAGTGATAAAAATGAATACTAATAACACCGGTCTTTAGGATTATATAGCAGAATCTGCAATAAGGAGAGTTTCGGGGTAATGGTAAAATTGCTTAACTTAGAATCAGGAGACTTTAGTTATAATTCTGACTCAAATACATCAAACACTGAACATATGCAACTCACTTAACGTCTTTGAGACCTGGTTTGTCCATCTGTCAGATGGAGAGGATGATGTATGAAGTATCTCTTTCACTGAATTGTTTTAGGAAAAGTGTTTTGCAAACTTCAATTTATTATTATCTTGTTTTATCTATTCCAAGGCCACTCCCCCTGAAAAAAAGTGTTTTAGGATTTGGCACTAGAAGAACTAAATGATCATTTATGGAAGAGAATGCATTATTTTATTGATCTTAGCTATAAGTTTTAGTGTATTCCTTTGGAACTTGGACCCCAAGGAACAGTTAAAATCAAATGCCCCAAGGGATACCAAAGGTTAGGAGGCATTTCTTCCTCTGTACTTTTGTTTAGAGTACCAGAACCAGCATAACTCACTACTGCCTGGCATAGTTCCTATTTTTTTAAAAAACAGTACGATTTATATTGATATTTTTTCCTTTGCCACCTTTCTTTTCAAATAGATTCCATTTTCCCTGTAATGAGGAATTTTTTTAAAAGAGAAAAAAAGAGCAGTTCAACAAAACCCAACCCATACCTTTTAACATTCTTTAACATCCAGCCCCCCCCCCCCCCCCCCCCCCCCCCGTACACACTTCTGCAAAGAAATAAGGAAGATGTGTTTTTTCAGCTTTTCTGGGTGTCCATGGATATTAAAGTTACACAGCATTGTTTCTGTTATTGGCCTTTGTGTATATTGTTTTCTTGGTTCTGTTTACTTTTTATATTTATGTTTACATTTTATTTGTATAGTTTTAGATTATCTGAAATTAACATATCAGAACAGCCTATACTGCTTGATTTGTCAAAATTTTGTGACAGCAAGATTAATACAACTTGTTCTTTTAAGTACACAAATGTTCCTCATAATCTTAAATAATCATGATACAATAAATAATCATGATACACATGAGTTAATTCAGTTTATTGTAACTACATTTTTAAGTGCTAACTGTGTTGGGCACTCGACTTTGAAGGCAAAACTGAACGCTTCTGCTGTCATCTTCTTCCATGATGTTTTGCAAATGAGGTTGCATTTTTAGACATCTCTTGTATTTTTGACTGCCATAACTTTTCATATGGCAAGGAACCATTTACTGTCTAAAGTGGTATCTTGGATCTTTTGTTACCATAGTAGGGACTACACAATTGAATTTCTATCAAAATGACAATAATTAGAATTAATGTCTTTATTTTTATGCATGTCCACAGTTTTCAGAGTCAACAGATGAAGTCAGATTAGCAGTGCTATAACTATAAACACTGCTACAACTTTCTTCTCAGCTTGACCTTTTCTTCTAAGTAGATATTGATTTTGAGCTTTGCTCTATCTAATCAGTGATTTGACAGCATATAGATAGCTGACTTGAGATAACTCCGTGCTGGTAATCAGTCATTTTCTGAAAAGATATGGTCAGGTATGCTTTTTGTGATAATTCATGTCATCCTGTCTGATGTTTTTCCAGCTCTTTTCTTAAGGGAAATACTTTATTCATGAAGTTCATACATGAGATTTCTCAGCAATCTACAAGCCTTTAGACTTTTTTTTATTCCTGACCTAAATTTTCTGAAATATCTTTCAGAATTCTCTGGTTTAATCATCTTGAAGTCACAGAATATCAAAGTATAATTTCCTTTGAAGGCTTTTGTCAAATTCTTAATAAAATTTCTCAAGTTTTTCCTTCTTTATAAAGGTTGTATAATCTAAAATGATCTTTATGGTGATCTGTTTACTTATGCTAATGATGAATACTTTAGGGTAAGATGACCCAAGTATTCCAAGAAATGATGTTTCCTATTGTGTCAGGGTACACAATGAAAGTAACTCAGTTCCCTAAGAAGAACCTGTGAACCATCCTATTAAGTGGCAATTTGTGTGTCTTCTGATTATATCTATAAAAGAAAAGGATGGGGATTAGGTCTGTGATTTCATTGGTATAGAGATCTCGAAGATGAGTAAAATTACTCTACCAATGCAGATTAGCTTCTTTTCTGCAAATTACAGACCAAAAGACTTTGCTGCAGTACTGAGAGGTCAGGTTTTGTCTGAATCAAATAGTAGTCAAAGATAGAATTTAAATTCAAGTCTTCCTGACTTTGAAGCCATGATGCATCAATGCATTTTTCCATTTAAAATGAGAATGTCAATATAGATGTGGTTTAATTTCTCCATTAATATGTTAACTTATTAGTCGTTAGACAGAGACCTTACATTAAGAGTCTTGAGAGTTAATATTTGAGGATGGGGGCAGCTAGGTGGTGCAGTGGATAAAGCACTAGTCCTCGAAGTCAGGAGGGCCTGACTTCAAATCTGATCTCAGACATTTAACACTTCCTAGCTGTGTAATCCTGGGCAAGTCACTTAACCTCAATTGCCTCAGGAAAAAAAAATTGAGGATGGCTCCAAAACTGCAATTCTCAGCATTCTTTGCATTCTCTGCCTGCTCCATCTATCTGTATATCTTTTATACTACTAGGAAAGCAAAATGGGTAGGTTTTCATAGGATTTGAGAATCATTTTGTATTTTTCTGTGCCTTGAGTTGGCGTGAGAATTAAAGAATGGTTAGAGAGTTGGCCTTAAAGTCAGAAATATCTGTGTTCAAATCCCACCTCTGACATACACTGGCAATTTTAATCTTGAGCAACTCACTCACTTAATCTCTATTGTTTTAGGCAATTCTTTGAGGCCTTGAGTTGCAGAGAAGATAGAGGGAGCTTTAATATTGGTAGAAAGAGTTGCCTTACCTTGAAATCTCTGTATTGGTTAGCCCACAGCAATCTGTCACTAAAATCATATTTTAAGAATAGTTATATGTAGTCTAACTAACATTTGCATAATGCTTTGAGGTTTGCAAAGCATTTTACATATTCTTTGATTTTTGTAGTAATCCTATGTGTAAAATGCTACAGTTATTATAGAGACCCATTTTACTGATGAAGAAATTGAGGGTGAACAAGTTTAAATGACTTGCCCATGGTTACACAGCCAGTAGGTATATGAGAATGGGATTTTAATTCAAGTATTTCCGATTCTAAGTTCACTATCCCATGATCTCTTCCAAATTATAATACAGAGTAATATGAAGTAAGTCCTACTTTGACATCACATCCCCCAAGAAGCCTTCCTTAATCTCACCTTTCTCTTTTCCTCTACTTGATAAGGAATTTTTCCTTCGTTGGATCTCATGTAACATTTTGTACTCAGCTTATGGAGGCTTGAAAAAGAAGTGAAGATCCCTGAGGCAATGGTCATCAGTTTTGCATGATGCAAAGAAATCAAGGATTAGGAGAACTGAAAAAAGATCACCATATTTGTCAATTAGAAAATTACTAAAAAGCTATGAAAGAGATATTTCAGTAGAACACTAGAACAGAATAGAAATCAGATTGCAGGTGGTTGGAGAGAGAGTATTGAAATATAATCATAAGTGTAATGGTTCAGCCTTGAAAAAGGAACAAAGAGAAAGATTGAAGTCAAAAGAAAATTTGTTCAGGTTTGGGAAAACCTAAGCAAGTGGTTAGGTTTAGTGGGAAGAAGCCACTGACAAATGGAAAGATTAAAGTTGCATGAGAAAAGAAGATAACTGTTAAAGCAAAGATACTAGTATAAATAAAGATAAATATAAATAAATAAAAGAGTATGAACCAAAATTCCAATAGATTTGTGATGGAAAGTAGTGCCATCTATATCCAGAGAGAACTGTGGAATCTGAATGTAGATCAAAGCATAGTATTTTCACCTTTTTTGTCTGCTTGCTTTTTTTTTTCTTTCTCTTGTTTTTTCCCCTTTTGATCTGATTTTTCTTGTGCACCATGATAAATATGGAAACATGCGTAGAATAATTGCACATATTTAACCTATATCTAATTGCTTGCTATCTTGGAGAGGAGAAAGGGTAGAGAAGGAAGAAAGGGAGAAAAAATTGAAACAGAAAAGTTTTGCAAAGATAAATGTTATAAACTATCTTTGCATGTATTTGGAAAAATAAATAAGTAAAAGAAATGCCCCAGGAGAAAAAAAAAGAATAAGAGCCAAAAGGGATTTACCATAACTAGATGGATTAGGGATATACCTATACCTTCTGAGACAGAAGAGAAAAAGTTGAGGGAGCTTCTGTCAGATGGCCTCAGTATTCTCAGCAAAGTAGAATGGAAGTCTACTGCATGGTGGGTATTCGGGATTTGAGAGAAGACAGGAAGATTTGGAGAAGTCCTTATTGGTCATCGTAGAAAGTCAGAAAGAATAGAGATTGCTAAATAGAATGAGATCATAGAACTTTAAAGATGGAAGAAAACTTAGCAATAATTTAATCCAACCCACTCATTTTACAGATGAATGAACTAAGAAATGAAGTGATTTTCCTGTGGTCATAAATAGCAAGAGCAGAAAATGGAATGAAAGATATGTCTTCGAACCCTCATTCTTTCTGCCATTAATTCTTTCTTTCCTTCTTACCCTATCTCCTTTTTTTCCTTCTTCCTTTTTTCCTTTCTTCCTTTTTTCTTTTGGAGGAGGAGAGTGAGAATAATTTGGCAAGGAAAAATTTAAAATATTGTTTTTTAATTCTTGATAATGAGAACATGAAAGGAAGGACTCTTTGATAGTAGGGAGATGAATAAGAACAGGTCCCTACAGAAAACATTCACCTAAGAGTCAGCCTCATAATTGACTGTGACTGGACAAATCACTTAATATCATGTATCTTATTTTTCCATCTATAAATATAAATAAAATGGCAGTCTGTTAACATCTGATTAGAAATAATTGATGAAAAAAAGGATTTAGAAATGAAGATTTTATATAATTTCCAAATATTATTCCCACTGCAGATATTAGTAATATTTGGTAAATAACATTTTCTGTTTAATTTAGGGCATCATAGAAATCATATGAACTACAATATAGTTATTTTTTTCTGCTTAATCCTTTCCTTGTTTTCTCTGGAGTAATTATTTCACCTAACATCCACTTGAAACTTTTCAGATGTGGAGCAAATTGGATGGTATCAAACTATATGTGAAAGATTATCTCAGATCTTTATATTTACACATTTGATTCTTTTCTCTGGCAGACCAGATAGTGTACAGAAGAACCAAGACCTAGAATTTGAAAGGAATAGAGAAAGATTTGAATTTTTAAAGGTAAGAGCAGAATTTGGTTGTATTTTGCTTTTTCCAATGTGTGTGGTGTGACGTGTATCAAATACTTGGTTTTGTTTTCCTTTTTTTTTCTTAGTGGGGCTCCCAGGCTTTTTACAACATGAGGATTATTCCTCCTGGCTCAGGGATTATCCACCAGGTGAATTTAGAATACTTGGCAAGAGTGGTATTTGATCAGAATGGGTACTACTATCCAGACAGCCTGGTAGGCACTGATTCGCATACCACGATGATCGATGGTTTGGGTGTTCTGGGTTGGGGTAAGTACACTTTCAGGTTCTTAGTCTGCTACTTATGGGTTTGAAAATAATAACACCAAGAGTTCTTGATGCTTTCTATTCCAGGGTTATGATCTCTACCTCTCACTGACCCTAATATTACCCTCTCTCTGTGTCAGACAGTATGTATGATCTTTTCTCTGTCTGAGCTTGGTAATAGTACTGGCTATCTTTCAAGGATGAAAATGAAGTCAATCTTATTGGTGGCACAAAAGCTGTGATTTATGTTTTCCAGTTGTGTGTGGGTGGACTTGTCTTGATTCGTTCACAGTAGTTCTACCTGGGTCCTCTCTGTGATAAGTAAGATCTCTAGCTTAGAGATGCAGTCTCTAGCTGTGTGTTGTCAAGGAAATTATCATGCAGAAAGACTAAACATAGGAGCTTGGCTTCAGTATAGTGTTCTAACCAAAGCCTGAGTTTGCTTTTCTCTTAGTTTTTTGATTAATGGTGAAGCAGCAGTGGTATAGTCCATAGAGAACTAACCTCAAAGCCAGGAAGATCTGGATTCAAGTTCTTCTGACACCCACTGTCTGTGGGACTGAGCAAGGACTAAATTCTTCAGCGCTCTGGGCATTTCTCTAAGATGATAAGGTGCTGACCTGAATTAGGAGAGGAATTCCCTATGTGAATAAAATCACAGATCCAGTCCCTATATCTATCTTACTTTAACAGCTATTGCACCCCTGCTGGAAGATACTGTAAATAATACTAAAGAATACTGTAAAGAATTTATTTTTTCAGTGACAATTGACTGTCTCTTCTTATCCTATTTAAATATTAATTGTATTAAGTCATTTATTTCAGGTGTGGGTGGAATAGAAGCAGAAGCTGTGATGCTGGGACAGCCAATCAGCATGGTGCTTCCTCAAGTATTTGGTTACAAACTACAGGGCAATCCTGATCCTCTGGTAACTTCCACAGATATAGTGCTGACAATCACCAAGGTAACGGTGTGCTTTCATTTTATAATTTTCAGAATATAGTAATGATAAACAGTATTATGCTGTTGGTTGAAAGAAATAAAAAATAGACTCGTCAAAAAGCTATAGGAAATGGACTTCCGGGGGTGGAGCCAAGATGATGGAGATCAGACAGGAGTCTCTGTAACCTCCTCTAACCTTCCCTCGAGCCAACAACACATGAAGCCTCTAGACTGATTTTGAAGCAAAAAAATCCACAATATCTGGAGGACAACACGATTCTAGAAGAAGATACTCTGGAAGAACTTCAAAACAGGTCTGTCTTAATTGGGCAGTGGGGTGGTCTGCTGAACCCAGACTGCAGCACAGGGAGACCAGGGCAGGGAGCTGGAGGAGGGAGTCGGAACAGGAATGGGAGCGTTGTGCTTTTCACACACCTGGGAGTCTTCTGGGGGGCCTCTTGGGCCAATCTGTCCTGATTGTGGGCAGGTGGTTTGGAGGATCTGCCTTTTGTGGGGGGTAGATTGTGAACCACTGAACCCCTGATGAGCATCACCTAGCTGCCATTAGACAGCACCCTAGGGCGATCAATCAATCAGTAGGACTGATCAGCACCTGAAATAATTCAATCAGCAGACCTGCCCAATACCTGAAATAACTCAATCAGCAGAACTGCCCCAGGGCAAATTAAAGCAGCTGTCCCACCTTTGCCTTAAACAGACCTCATACCTTAAAAAAAAAAAAAAAAAAAAAAAAAAAAAAAAGAGCTCCCACCATAGACAACTTTTATGGAGAGAGGGAAGAA
>JAJPUD010004669.1:136314-178520 GCA_023553655.1 Myrmecobius fasciatus
TGTGTGTGTGTGTGTGTGTGTGTGTGTGTGTGTGTGTGTGTGTGTGTGTGTGTGTGTGTGTAAGTAAAAAAGACATTAGATAGTGACTACAGAATAACTTCAGGAAAACAAAGGGATACCAAGACTTAAAAAGAAAACTCAAGTCAGCTGTAAATGTCTCTGGATAAAAGTGACAGTGACAGTGAAGTTTTATATGGAAAATTGTGGCATGTCTTTTGAAAATGAGTATATTTCTCCCTTTAAGAATCATGGATTTTATATATCCCTTCCTTCATCCATGTAAGGAGGAGACAGATGATTTCATATAAACAAGGTGTAAGTGCAAGGAATTTTTCTTGATGTAAGGAAATTTATTGAAAAAAAGATTGCAAGAGAAGTAACCTCAAGGGGCCTTAAGGAGAAGTGATTAGAACAGGGATGAGACTTAAGGAGGAAAGAGTGGACCCATCATCATTATGCCAGAAGGGGTAAAAGCAGGAGGGTAAAAAGCAGTGAAGAGAGATGAAAATTTATAATTGTTTGATCTGCTCATTTTAAAAAAAAATTGTTTTTCTTCCACATCCTTGCCTTCTCCTACTGTTCCAGTTTAAAATCAAACCTTCCCAGTAGTCAAGGATTAATAATAGCATACAAATGCAGACATTGTTTGGTTTCATGTGAAATCTTGGCAAGAAAGTGAGGTGAATAATAATATAACTTGGCCCATGAGCAGAATTCCAGGAATTCCTCACTGAACATCCAAAGAAAATGTTCAATTCACTAAGGCCTTCAATCATCCCTTTCAGTTCACTTTGTGCTACTGTTGCCAGAAGAGGAAAAAGAGAAAAGGAATAGTTTTGTGTATCATTTTAGTGGATTTATTCCATTCTCCAAAGTAAAAGAAGAAAACTAAACTGTTTTAGATCCTCCTGAAAAGAAAGGATGTGGTATCCTGCCTCATCCTATCTTTGAGAACTGTTTGGGAAATCACATATTTAAATATTTTCAAGATTTCCATTGCTTTTGAAAGTTTTGCAAAGTTAATAATTTGTTTCTTGACATATTAGTAAATCTTTGAATACTTTTGAGCAGATTGTGGAGTTAGATTTGAAAACTGTGGTACCCTGTTGCAGTGGACCCAAAAGACCTCAAGATAAAGTAGCAATATCTGAAATGAAGAAAGACTTTGAGAGCTGCCTGGGAGCCAAGGTAAGAGGGCCCTTGATGACATGTTTCAATATGGTTAATATTCAATATTTCTCATTTAATTATGCTGTAACTGTATCAAATAGGTTGTACACAAATCCTGTTTTTTTCAAGTCATCGAATTATGACTAGAAAGGATCTTAGAGATCCATCATGTCCATCATGCTCATTTTACTAAAGTTCACAGAAGGTTACTTGTCTGAGGTTCCACAGCTATTGATGAAAATCTCACCTCAGTTCTTTGGTTCCAAACTTGGCATTTTTCCAGTTGTACCATACTTTTCTGTTCTGCTTTTCTATTTGGAGATGATTAATTTCTAATTGGAGATGATTAATTGCCCAAAAGCTCACTTGTGGCAAAACCATGTATCAATATTTTCCCAGTAATGAAAATATCTGAGAAATCAGATCACCATGTGTAAAACAAATAATTCTCTTTCTTTTTACTTCCCTATTTCTGTCCAGAGCACCATAATCCATAGTCACCCCATATTTGCAGCATCAATCAACCTTAATTTCCACCTCTTCTCAATCCCTTATATCTAATCAATTGATATGTCTTGTTGCTTCTACTTCCACAGTAAATCTTACATCCTTCTCCTTCTTTCCTCTTATGTGGCCACAATCCTAATTCAGACTCTCCATTCTCTTGCCTTGAACTTTGAAATAGGTTCCTGCTTAGATTTCCATTCCCACTTTTTCTCCTTTGCAGTTCATCTTCCACACAACTACCTAGTGATATTTTGAAAGCATATGTCAGACCATGTCAGTTCCTTGCTCTAGGAGGTTCAAATTCAGTCAATGAACATTTATTTATTAAGCCCCTAGTATGTGCCAGATACCATACTAAGGGACAGAGCTACAAAAAGAGGCAAAAACAGTCCCTGTTTTTTCAACAAGCTCACTATTTAATGGGAGAGCCAAACAAGATCTGTATAGGATAAAACTGGAGGAGGATCAGGAAAGTTTTCTTGTAAAAGGTGGAATTTTACCTGGAACTTAAAGCAGATCAGAAAGCCAGGAATTAGAGAGGAGCAGTGAAAATTCTAAGCATAGAATATGGCCAGTGAAAATGACCACAAGATGGAGAAGACCCGTATTACTAGATCAGAGAGTGTGTGAAGTGTGGAATAAACTGTAAAAAGACTGGAAAGAGATGATAAGTTCAGGTTATGAAGGGATTTAAAAGACCAGAGGATGCTCTCTTTGATCCTAGTGATAAGGAATCACTGGAGTTTCCTCTTGCCTTTAGGATAAAATAGAAACTTCTCTGTTCAATGTTGAAGGCCCTTCATATTCTGGCTCCACCTTTATTTTCTAAGATTCTGCAATATTTCTCTCCTTTAAGCACATGTAATCCAAATAAACTGACCTATTTCCTGCCTTGTACCCCCTTGCCTGAAAGATTCTCCCTCTTCACCTCAAAGAACTTCTAATTTCCTTAAAAATGAACTCAAATATCCCATCTTATAGGAAAACCACTCTGATCCTCCCCAGTTACTTGTACTATTCCTCCCTTCAAATTAACTTTATACATATTTTGTATTTAATTTTCTGGGTTCAAGTTAATTCCTACCTACCATAGATTATAAGCTTCTTGAGGGCAGGAACCATTATATTTTTGTCTTTGAATCTCTAGCACCTAGTATAGTGCCTGGCAATATAGTACCTCTAGTACGCTGTCTTAAAGTATATATGAATCTGATTTCATTGGTATAGCTAGTTTGCAGTGAGGAAACTTCTTCTATCAATGCAATTCTGAACCTTTGCTTTTCCACTTTTAGTCTTATAAAGTTGTCCCCCCAAAAAAAAAAAAGCTCTGAGTGGTTAAGGCCAGAATCATGTGGCCAGTTTGTATTAGAGTTGATGCTTTAAATCATGTCTTCTGATGTCCAGTATTCCAAAATACCTATTTAAAGGAGAAATATCCAGAGGGCTGATAATGAAGAATGTAATCATAACAGAAAGAAGATGGACTAATATGCAGAATAAGGCACACATTCTTGGACCTAACCAATGTGGAAATTTAGTTTGATTAATTATGCTTATGTATTATAAGGGCTTGGTATTTTTCCCCATTTGGGAGAGAAAACAGAAAAATGAGGGCAGAAAAAATGCTTGGTAATTTATTTTTTTAAAGATAAAACTAATAATCAAAAAAAAGGAAAAAAAAGAATTAATATAGGTACTTAGTTGATGAAATCAAATATCAAACCCACTTAACATATATGGAAATGCAAGCTCCTATTAGTAGATCATTCGTATTATTTAGAACAACTGTATCCATATCTTGATTCCTACAATTTTTTTTTTTGGAATTGTGACACTAAATATTTATTTGTTGCATCTGCCTTCAAAAAAGTGCTTTATGGTATATTTTCTTAAATAGAATTTAATCTAATTGGGGAATGGGGTACTTTTTGGGTTTTGTGAGGAAGGAATTGACTAATAGAGCCAATATCAACTCTTGTGATAAAGTGAGGAGACACCAGACATCATGAGGTTTGGTAGGAAACAAATTCTTTCCCAATTTATATTTATTTCAGACCCAAACACTTTTATAGTTGTTAGTGTTATGGAGACTTTAAAATAACTCTAGTTATATTGGCCTGTTCTACAAAAGGAATATGTTTTGTTATGCAATCTCAAATAAACTTTCCCTGCAGCAAGGCAATGCTTTTATACCTCCATAATTGACTACTGTTTCATTCACCACAGTGGATTTTCCAAACCTTTTCATCCTTTCTCAGATCTTTCACACACACTCCACACTCCCACCTTTATTGAAAAATTAGGTGCAATCACCAAGAGCTTTCTCCTCTTCCCTTCCTTCTCAACTCACATTTCCCAGATGCCTTCTGCCACTACTGCCTCATATCTCTTATCTCACATAAGGTGTCTCTCCTCCAAACAAGGTTAACCCCTCTCCGTGAACATAATGGCTCCCATTCCATCCCATTTTCTCCAGCAGATTGTCCCTTGTATCGACCCCATTCTCTCATTTATCCTTAATTTCTCCCTGTCAACTGGCTGTTTCCTTATTGCCTACAAATATACCACTATCTTCCCCAAACTCAAAAAACCCTTACATGATCCATCCATTCCTACTAGATATTGTTCCATATCTCTTCTCCCTTTTGTGGCTAAACTCCTTGAGAAGGCTATCTATAGAACATGCTTCCTTCCATTTTCTTTCTTCTTAATTCTTTGCAGTATGGGTTCTGACTTTACCATTTAACCAAAACTACTTTCTCCAAAGTTACTAAGGGTCTCCTCATTATCAAGTCTATGGTCTTTTCCCAAATCTTACCCTTCTTGACTTCTATGTAGCCTCAGACACTGTCAATCACTGTCTTCTTGATTCTCTCTCTCTCTTTTTTTTTTTTTTTTTTTGGTGACAATACTTTGTTCTAGTTCTCTTTCTGCCTAACTACTACTTTTCAGTCTCCTATGCTGGATCTTCATTCATCCCACACATGCTAGTTGTAGGTATCCCACAGAAGTCTGTCCTGGGCCCTCTTCCCCTCTTCCTTTGTACTATTTTATTTGGGGATCTCATTGGGTTCTGGATTCAATTATTTCTGTGCTGATAATTCTCAAGTCTGTTTATTCAGTCCAAATCTTTCTTCAGACCTCTAGTCTTTCATCTCCAACTGCCCTATTGGGCAACTTAAACTATATATCTAGTAGACATTTTAAATTCAACACATACACAATTGAATTTCTCATCTTACCATCTCCCATTCTAAATTCCATTTCTGTCAAGGATACTACTGTTCTCCCAGTAACTAAGACTCAAAACCTGGATGTCATCCTTAAATATTCTCTCTTTGTGCATCTCTGTCTTTCTCTGTCTCTGTCTCTCTCTCTCTGATTTTCATAACCTACTCCTTCCCGTCTTTCTAGTCTTCTTACACCTTTTGCTTCCACATACTTTGCAATCTAGCAATATTTATGCTAGTCCTTGTACAAGATAATTCATTGGAAAATGTGGGCATTTTCTCTAGCTGTCTCCAATGGCTATAATGTACTTCCTCTTCATCTGTGTCTCCTGGCTTCCTTCAAGTCCCAGCTAAATTTCCAATTTATACAGGAAGCCTTTCCCAAGCCCCATTAATTTAGTACCTCCCTTCTGTTGATTATCTTCGATTTATCCTGTATGTAATTTATCTATACATAGTTCTTTGCATGTTGCCTCTTCCATTACATTATGAGCTCCTTGAGACTACTTTTTGCTGTTGTCTGTATTCCTAGCATTAATGTGCATGACACATAGTGACCACTTAATAAATATTTACTGACTGACTGGTAGATCCATGGGACATCAGTGTTAATAAAAGATTCCACTATATTTGTTTAGACTATTTCAACCTGTTAAAGATATCTTCCATCAAATGGAATTGGAATGTATATTGACCTATGATTTCACTAGCATGAAATTTCCTGAAGAAGAAACTTCTTCTACCAATGCAAGTTGGCACCTTCTCTGTTACTTATAGTCTTCAAGAATTGCCAAGTGAACTGAAAGATTAAGGGACTTGCCCAAGTCATAAATCAAATTAATAAGCAACTATTAGATTCCTTGTAAGCATAGGCACTGTGCTTAGTCCTAGGGATAAAAAGGAAGATAAGAAACAGTCCCTGTCCTCAAGGAGGTGGATAGTCTAAAGAGGAATAAAATCTAAACAATTATGTACAAACAAGATATATAAGGGGATCAATTATAGATAATAGGAGGGATGGCACAACAGAAGGGGACTGGCCAGCAAGTTGTCAGTGGTGGCTCTTAAGGCCAGATCTTCCTTAGTTTCAAAGCCAAAATAAAAGTATAGTCATTCATGCATGATTGGTTCAAATTAAGCAAAATATATCCCTTTTGAAAAAAATCTCAATATTAGTATCAATAACCTTAGTTTGAGTCAGGCATTTATAAATATGTGTAATAACATGATTTGATGATTCCAGCTTTTTCACTGTTCTTGGGAAGAGAAGAAAAAAATTTAGTCATCTCAAAAGTCATTGAAAAAGCAGGGTTGGATTCAGGCCAAGTACCTTTTATAAAGATAAAGGAAGAAAATCAAGATTTGCTTTTAAATTATTCTTATCACTGTGTTATAACTGAAGTATTCCTATTAATGCAAAATTACATTTAGAAAAGTAGGTATCACTTCCAATGTGATTAAATTTAGAATAGATTTTTCTGTTCCTCTCCTTAGCAAGGATTTAAAGGATTCCAGGTGTCTCCAGAACACCATGAAGATCACAAAAACTTTACTTATGATAATAGTGAATTTACACTGTCCCATGGCTCTGTCGTTATTGCTGCTATCACCAGCTGTACCAACACTAGTAACCCTTCAGTGATGTTAGGGGCCGGTAAGTATATTAGATTCTTCTGTTCAAATTTGTAGAAGGCTGGCTTTTACTCTGAAGTCATTTGTTTATCAACTACAATTCTGGGAGGTACAGTTATAGAAGATTTTTAAGGATTTTCAAACCATAATACACCTACAGTCTTAAGCATGTTTGAAAAAACCACTGGTAAGTTAAGATTGACGTTAATGAATATTTTCTGTGATTAAATTAATTAAAGGATAGAGAGACAATTCTGGTAGTTACACAAAAAAGAACCTGGAAGTGTTGGAAATTTCAAACAAGGTCAAATATAAGACTATTTATTCCTTACAAAAGTAACTGTACCCTCAAGTTCTCTTTGGAAGACTTAAACCAGAAAGGATTTCTGCCATAAGAAGCTCACTGATAAAGCTTTAGAACCAAGAAAGTAGAAAGCTTTTATTCAGATAAACTGACATAGCCATTAACCATTCAGTCTAACCAAGGTCTACAAAGCATCTATCCCGTAGGATGCTGAAAATAGAAAGCAAGAAATGTAAAAACAAAACAAATAAATTTTCACTCTTGGGATATAAATATCATTTATACAGATTAACAAATACAGGACAATGTAAGTGGGTACAAAATAGGAATAATTTGAGGGAATTAGGAAAGGCTTCTCTTTTATCTATCAGGTGGTATTTGAGCTTGAAGGTTTCTATTTTTTTATTTTTTATTTTTTATTTTTTTTGCTTTTTGCTGAGGCAATTGGGGTTAAGTGACTTGCCCAGGGTCACACAGCTAGGCAGTGTTAAGTATCTGAGACCAGATTTGAACTCAGGTCCTCCTGACTTCAGGGCTGGTGCTCTATCCACTGCGCCACCTAGCTGCCCCAGAGAGATGAGCTTGAAGGTTTCTAAAAGACAGAAGCAAGCAGGTGAGGAAGGAATATGTTCCAGGTACTGTGGACAGGTTGTGCTAAAGTACTGAGATAGAAGATGAAATGCCAATGTGGAGAAGCAACAAATAGACTGATTTGGAGCATAGTCAATAATGCTTTGCTCATAGAGCACAACACTTTCTCTCATGCAGGATGGCCCTGTGCTAGTGTCTCCCATGTCACCATTCAGTTGCAAAGCTTTTCAGAGAGACCTTGAGAATGTCTTTGTGTCGCTTTTTTTGACCACACTGAGTGCTTACCTTGTGTGAGTCCTTCCTAAAATTCTTCTTTCAGGCAAGTGTCTATGTTTGGCAAAAAATGGCCAGCCCATGGGAGTAATTATCTCTACAGTAGAATTTGAATGTTTGGCAGATTAGTGTCTGGTATCTGGTGATACTCAGATGATCTTCAGAATCTTCCTAAGACAATTCAGATGAAGCATTTCAATTATGGTGCTGATAAACTATCCAGGTTTCACAGGCATACAACAATGAAGTCAGCAAAAGGGCTCTGTAGACCTTCAGTTTGATAGGCAGTCTAATAGTACTCTTTTCTCCCACACTTTCCTTCAGAGCCTCTCAAACACTGAGGCAACCCTCACACCGGAGACCCCTGTGAAGGGGGGCTTTAAGTGCCAATCTGAATTTTACCATAATGGCAATTAGTAACCACTGATGATTGTAGATCAGGGCAGTGGTATGGTCAAACTTGTTGAAATTAGTTTGATAATTGTGTGAAGGACCGATTCAAGAGGGACTTAAAGCCAAGAAAATTATCATAACAATTATATTGATAAGTGATTTCAACCAGAATCAACAACTGAGTCAACCCTGAAACAACAGGGGGCTTATGAGTGAAGATAGAAAACGAAACATGAAAACTACTTTCTAATTATGTTCCAAGGACCTCCTAAGGAAAACAAGTTAAGGAAGATGCTCAGATAGCATTTTCTATGGTTTTCAAATTAAATTATGTCACTTTATTTTTCTTATGGGTTTTCTTTGGCTCTTATATTTAACTTTCCTTATTTTTCCCTATTAGCCAAGGTAACTAAGAATTGATTACATTTTAAAGAAATTCACTCTGGTTTATTGGGGATACAAAATCCCAGAGAGAAACACAGTGTTATATGTCTTTGGAAATGTATCTTGTCTTCAGTGTACCATAATAAATGATCCCTTTGCTCAGATGCTTCTATAGGAACTACGGTGGTGGTTCTGTCCGCATAATAACAAAAAATATCTATTATATTGTACGTGTGTGTATATTTATATATTTTCCCATATCTATATCCATTTATCACTTTAAAGTTTCCATGGTGTTTTATATATTGTCTCATTTCATCTTCCTAACAACCTCATGAAAGTGGTGCTATTATCCCCACTTTACAGATGAGAAAACTGAGATTGAGCACTTAAATAACTTGCCCAGTGTCAGATAAACTAGTACCTGTCAGAAGAAGAAAACTCAGGTCTTCTTGACTCTAAGTTCAATATTCTAGCCTTTGTACCTATTAGCTGTCCCTATTATAATAATGATAGTGATGGATACAGTCATTTTTTCATTATCTTTGCTCTTGGGAAACTGGACATAGTTCATGTATATGAGGACTTTAAAAAAGCTGAAATCCTCAGTTTTCACCTCTTTCCTCAGCTAATACTTCCAGGAGTTCGTGATTTCCATATCTACAAAATGGAATGGTATATAAGTAGACTATATAAGGACTAAAAGGTCTTTGCAAAAAGGACACCAAACTAAAAGGGGAAATCCAGTATTTCGGATGAGCCCCCAAATGAATAACCAAACTTTAAATGATTGAAAGTTGACTTGTAGGGGCAGCTAGGTGGCGCAGTGGAGCACCAGCCCTAAAGTCAGGAAGACCTGAGTTCAAATGTGGTCTCAGACACTTAACATTCCCTAGCTCTGTGACCCTGGGCAAGTCACTTAACCCCAATTGCCTCAGCAAAAAGCAAAAAAAGAAAGTTGACTTGTAGGATCACAAGAACTTGTATCTACAACAGACAGACAATCTGGACTTTACACAGAGAGGGTGTCTTCCTCTTTTTCTTCCTCCCTTCCCTCATTGGCCTTTTGTTCCCCAGTTCAGAACAAGTGGAGTATGATCTGGAGTCAAACAATCATGTGGAAGTAACCATAGAGGTTATGGAGTCTAACCTTGTTATTTTAGAAACGGAGAGAGGTGTGGCCCAGTTAACTTTCATGTCCATGGTTGCACAAGTAGTTACAGGCAAGATTTTGACCCTTGTTCTTTGTTCTCTGGTACACCAATCCAGTGAACATTCTAGAGCTACCTTATTTTATGTCTATCTGAAGAACTAATAAGTCCCTAGTGCATTAGAGTATTAACTCTATTCTTCCCCTTGTCTGTTGCTGCTGATAACTAGATTTTGTAATAATAATCGTGGTGATAAAAGTTTAGAAATAGTGGCTTATGCTTATAGAAAATTTATAGAAGAATGTTTTTGTTTTATTCCCTTAAATACATGTAAAAACAATTTTTAACATTTTTTAAAATAATTTTTTGTTTCAAATTTTCTTCTTCCTTACCTTGCTGCCTCCTTCCTTGAGAAGATAAGCACTTTGATATAAGATCATACATATGTAATCATGTAAATGACATTTTTATATTAGCCATGTTGCAACAGAAGACAGACCAGAAAAAAATGCTAGAAAAAAATAAAGTAAAAAGTATGTTTCAATCTAAATTATAACATTATTTATTTATTTATTTATTTTTATTAATACTTTTTATTTGCAAAACATATGTATGGGTAATTCCTAAACATTAACCCTTACAAAGCTTTCTGTTACAAATTTTCCCCCCCCTACTCCCCACCCCTCCCCTAGATGGCAGGATATCCACTACATGATAATTATGTTAGAATACTCAAGAAATCGAATATATGTATAGTTACTGCCACACATCAGTTTTTGTGCAGTAGAAATCGTATCTACAAGAAAGAATAATCCGATAAAGGAAATACAATGCAAGCAAACATCAATAGAGAACATGAAAATGTTATGTTGCAGTCCACATTTCACATCCCTCTCTCTGGGTGTATATGGCTTCCTTCAGTGAACAATTGGAAGTGGTTTGAAACATTTCATTGTTGCAGAGAGCCATGTCCATCAGAATTGATCATCATATAGTCTTGTTGTTGCCATGTATAATGATCTCCTGGTTCTGCTCATTTCACTCAGCATCAGTTCATGCAAGTCTTTCCAGGCCTCTCTGAAATCATCCTGCTGGTCGTTTCTTAGAGAGCAATAATATTCCATAACATTCATATGCCATAATTTATTCAGCCACTCTCCAATTGATGGGCATCCCTTCAGTTTCCAGTTTCTAGCCACTACAAAAAGAGCTGCCACAAACATTCTTGCACATGTGGGGCCCTTTCTTTTATGATTTCTTTGGGATATAAGCCCAATAGACACACTGCTGGGTCAAAGGGTATGCAGTTTGATAACTTTTTGAGTGTAGCTCCAAATCGCTCTCCAGAACGGTTGGATCCATTCACAGTTCCACCAACAATGTATCAGTGTCCCAGTCTTCCCACATCCCCTCCAACATTCATCATTATCCTTTCCTGTCATTTTAGCCAATTTGACAGGTGTGTAGTGGTACCTCAGAGTTGTCTTAATTTGCATTTCTCTGATCAATAGTGATTTGGAGCACTTTTTCATATGATTATAAATAGTTTTAATTTCATCATCTGAAAATTGTTCATATCCTTTGACCATTTATCAATTGGAGAATGGCTTGAATTCTTATAAATATGAGACAATTCTCTATATATCTTAGAGATGAGATCTTTATCAGAACCCTTAAATGTAAAGATGATTTCCCAATTTGATGTTTCCCTCCTAATCTTGTCTGCATTAGTTTTGTTTGTACAGAAACTTTTTAACTTAATATAATCAAAATTATCTATCTGGCATTCAATTAAGAGTTCCAGATCTTCTTTGGACATAAATTTATTCCATCTCCATAAATTATAACATTTTATAAAACCTCATTTCACCCTCAAAAAATAATCCAATAGATAAGCCAAGTATTAACCCAATTTTACAAATAAATACTCACTGAAACTTGGAAAGGCTAAGTGCTTAGCCTAAGGCAACACACTTAATTCCCAAGTGAGGTCTTCAAATTCATAGTTCAATATTCTTTCCATAAGACAATGCTGCCTATACATCCTGCATTCTAAGGCACACGCTATTTTGTCAGTAAAGTTGACAAAGCAAATAGTGGAATGTATTTCCATGATTAGCACAGCACCAGAGATGCAGAATCCAGTGTATGATATATAAATAATTCATTATCATTTGCAGTTTGAGGAAGTAGGTGGTTTGCTCCTGACTCCATTCTGCTAGTATTGAAACTAAGAATGGGGTAAAGGTCACAAAGCTACCAAATATCAGAGCTGAGACTTGAACCTAATTCTGACTCAAGAATGGCATGCTTTCTACCACCTAAAGTCATATCTACTTTAAAAGATTGTTTTCAAAGCTTTCAGTGGAGAGGACAAATGAAACTTGTTTCCTAATTTGATATGGAAACCACTTAAAGATCTTTACAAAACAAACAAAAAACCTTTACTTCTCTTTTTGTTTGTGTTACTGACTTGGCTCAATGTCTGTGCTGGAACAGAATTCACCTAAGAATGCCTGGCATCTTATTTAGGGCTTCAGGGGACGTCCAAGGCACAACCTGGTCTATTATGCCACAGGTGATCAAATAGTTAATTTGCACATTTTTATATGCACATTTTTAATAAAGTGAAGCTTATTAAGCTTTTAGACATTTTCTGCACTGAAAAAAAAAAGTCCCTTAGTTTCTAGGACAGGACAGCAAGTCAAATAAAATTTAGAAAAAAGTGATCCACGATGAGGCTAAATAATTCATATGACCTTAAATCAACTCATTATAAAGAAGATCACAAATGACTTGAAACTAGACAGGCTTTTTTTTTTTCCTCCTGTGGTGTTTCCATAGGATAGTTCTAAGATTTGATCCAGTGTCAGTCAAATTTTTTTTATCAGGAGCATCTCTAGAATGATTTGAAAGGAATGTCATTGTTTCAGTCTTCACACTCAGAAGGAGACCTAGATTTAACACACCCAGGTTATACCTCTTACTAATTGCACAACTTTGAGCAATGGACACCACTTCTCTAAGTTCAAAGGATCATAAATTTATGGTCTGCCAAATGGAGTTTTTTACCATTAGAACTACATTTAAAGCTTGAAGGGACTTCAGAGATCATCCAATACAACCCCCTCATTTTACCAACGAGGAATCAATCTTATTCTGCTTTGTTTTTTTCTTAATTGAAAGAAATTTGCCCTTCCCAAGTCTTCTGTGAGTCTTTAGATTATTCAAATAATTCATCAATCACATCTACAAATTATTTTTTTGGTTTGTAATTCTTCCAGACCAAGAGACTTGAATTCATTTTGAGTTGCTAGTTAATGTCTTCTGTTTGGTTCCATTTCCTTATTACTCTGCTTTTTCAATCATTTCTTGTCTAAAGATTGTTTTCCTTGACAATGAAGATGGAACAAAAAAGTATTGTGTAGTTTGATTTTTCTCTCAGTCATCTAACATCATTCATCTCATGAAGGTAGCCTATATTTTTCTTAGTCCTCTTCGTAAAACATAGCTTTAAATGTCTTTTTGGAAATTACCTTTAGTATTTTTTGCAAGCCACACCTCATTCTTAGCATAAATCTGTTTGGCTCCATTCTTAGTCCGTATTTTTCTATAAGTCACACAAACACAAACAAATAAGAAAATTTAATATTTAATTAAATGATTATTTAATTAAAGTAAATATTACTAACATAAATTGTTACTAATCAGTAATAGGAAGCTAAATGATGCAGTGGATGGAGCACCATTCCTGGAGGATGGCGCACCAGTCCTGGACTTAAGAGGAGCAGAGTTCAAATCTGGCCTCACTTACTAGCTGTGTGACTGGAAAAGTCACTTGCATTTAGCTGAACATCTGTCAGATTTGGACTCTTCATTCCAGTACTAATTCTAGTGTCTATGAAAAGTCACTTTCTTGCAAGAAAGAAATTGTAACATCTTTCTTCAGTCTATGTCGCTAAATAAAATAAAAAAGCAAAATTAAGTGTAAGAATGGATATTAAACTTACGATTTTATATTCATGGGGAATACCCAAATTAGAAAATACCACTCACTACCAAGTGCAGGTTGGCATCTTCTCTGCAAACTTGTATTCTTGAATACCAAGAGCACTGAGAAACTATATGACTTGCCCAGAGTTACATGGCCATTATCTGTGGAACTTGGTCCTATATTTTCCTGGATTGAAGGCCAGTTCTATCCATTGTACCATGCTGTTTCTTCCCCTCTCCCTAAAAAAAAAAAAAAAAGTAAAAATGAAACTAAACAACTACATACTTTAAAAAAAATGACAGTTAAATGAGTTTCTGTATAACCTCATTTGGTGTCCATGGTATATAAATTAGTTCAGTCTTTTGATGATCTGAATCTTTGTTAAGCATGAATTCTGTAAAAACTATTATTAAAATTCAATAGCACTTTGGAATAGATATTATGAAGGTAATGTGTCCCTTCTGCTGACATAAATAATTCACAGTTCATTTTGTGCAAATTTGTCTATGGGTTGATGAGCTAATAACGCATTTGGGCAATCAACACATAAGATTCTGTTTTGCTTAAATATAACATGTCAAAACATTTAAATAGAGGAATATGTATAAGAATATTTTTCTCAACCATGATTAAGAAAAATATTCCTATACTTTCTATAGGTAAGAATTCTTCCCTCAACCATGATTAAGGGAAGAATTCTTACCTATAGAAAGTTAACAAAAAATTCAATTGTATGAATTTGAAAGCTTTTGCACAAATAAAATCAGTTAAGCTAGGATAAAAAAGTGGGGAAGTATCTGTTGGGAAAAACTTTGTACCATATTTCTGATAGATTCTAATATGCAAAATGTGATGATTACCACAAATATATAAGGCCCAAAAACATCTTCAAATAAAGAGGTAGCTGAAAGCTGTAGTCCTCAAAAAAAAGGACTTATGAATTATTACAAAACATATAAAATATTGTTCTAAGTCAGAACATTTTCCTTGCCAGGCGGGAAGCTGAAGATGGAAAGATGGAAAGAGTTTATGTTGTGTAAACTGGGGGGGAAGGTAAACATACTAATAAGCTGTTGATGGGGCTGTAAATTTTTCCAACCTTTTTGGAAAGCAAAGAGCAATGTACATGTGGCGGGGAGGTGGGGAGGGGATTCATAGCACTTTTTATGGCAGCAAAGAAATGCAGAGGAAATACCTATTGGTTAAGAAATGTCTAGATAGTGGTATATAAATGATTGGACTATGATGAATTGATGTAGAAAGAAATAAGCAGAACTAGAAAAAGAAATTAATGTAATGAAAACAATGTAAATAGAATAGTAACATCAAGCTAGACACTGTGAAATAAAAATGTTAATATGTGATGATAATAACCTAGCTAAGAAACAAAAAAGAGTTGAGGAAATTTTTCACCCCCATTCCTTCATCAGGTTGGCAGGGGACTACAAATATGAAAGGCTTCTGATATGTTGGTTTTCTAAACAGTTTCTCTCCTTTTTTTAAATCTTTGTTACAAAAGATGGTTCCCTGACAAAAAGGAATATATTTGGAAATGAATGTGATGTTTTTAAAAAAAGAGTGAAAAAAAAATTGGAGAAATTGTCCTGGGTAGAGATGCTTCAGTACGATGAGAAACCAATTTCTCCTGATAAACCAGGAAAACCCAAGGGGGAAAAAATATTTTTGTTGGACTTTGTTTATCAGATCAATCAAGAAGCCATGAACCTTTCTGTTTTGTTGTTCACAGGATTATTAGCAAAAAAAGCTGTTGAAGCTGGTCTCAAAGTGAAACCTTACATTAAAACTAGTTTATCCCCTGGAAGTGGGGTAGTCACCTATTATCTAAGGGAAAGTGGAGTTATGCCTTATCTGTCTAAGCTTGGGTAAGAGAAAATTTTGTTGTTTTCATTACTCGTTATTTGTGGTCACTATTCCTTTTCCTTTCCAATATATCAGTTAACAGTATCACCTTGAGACAGCATTTCCCTTTGTGGAACTTAGTTTAAAATTTCTCATCCTCATAGTTGTTTTTATTTAACAAATCTTAATAAAAAATCAATCCCAACTTCATCTAACTTAGCAGCACATAAATTTTCCATTTAATATCTAATCACGTTTATTTTGTGTTTTAAGATTTCTAAAACACTTTACATATACGTATCATAAATCCTCATAATGTTTCTCTATTGAGGTAAGTGCTAACATTATCCTCATATTGGCAGCTAGGTTTCACAGTGGATAGAGCACTATTCCTTGAATCAAGATCTGAGTTCAAATGGGGCCTCACACGCTTACTCTGTGTGATCCCGGGCAAATCATTTAACCCCTGTTTGCCTTCTTTTCCTCATATTAGAATAGGGGTACTAATAGTACATACTTCCCAGGACAATTCTGAAGATTTAAATAAGACAATATTTGTAAAGCATTTAGCATTGTACCTTGTATAAAGTAACTACTATATAAATGTTGTTATGATTACCATTATGCAGATGAGTAAACTAAGACTAAAAATTTAGGTCACTCACTATCAAAGATATTTGAAAAAAGGATTTGGATTTAGGTCTTTGTGACTCTAAGAATAGCATTCTATCTTAGCTGGCTATTTACTGTTAGCTTATCATTTTTAAAAAAGTATAGATCAAATATTTTTACTCTTTTATAACTTAAAATTTTTCATTCTGTGTATTTTATCAGTGTATTCACTGACCTCTGTTTATTGAAAGAACATAAAACTTGCATTTACTTATCCGGTATGTTTATAGGACTAGGTCATATTATCAACAGCAGGTTTCATCATTACTTAAGTATTTACTTAAGTCTTAATTTTCCTGACCCCTAGGTTTGATGTCGTGGGTTATGGCTGTATGACCTGCATTGGTAACAGTGGGCCCCTACCTGACCCAGTTGTGGAAGCAATTACAAAGGTAATTATGAAGAGGCTTAAGCCAACATACTTAAGTCATACCTCAAAGGCCATCTAGTCTAACCATCTCACAGGTAGCACTGTTTGCTTTATGTGAGATATGCTTTATATATGCATATCTTAGGGGAAAGGCTAGAAAGTAGATTTACTATTTAAAAGGAAATAGCCACTTAGAAACAGGAATTAAAGAAAATAGGTATAGAAAAGGAGCCCGTAGAATACTATAACAAGTCTAAACAGCAAAAATATCTCCCCTTTTGTTCTTTTACACACAAAAGAAGACTGAATCCAAAGGTCTGGTCCAATCTAACATAAACTCTTCTCCTTGACTGAGTCTGCCTTTCCTCTGAAAAAAATTAATTGGTAGAAGATCCTCTGTTACTATTAAGCACTTGGTTCTAAACATAAAGCCCTATTTTGCTTTGCCAAAAGAACATTCCTAATTTATTCCCTCATCTGCTTGAAAAATACTTTCATTTCCCCTTTATAGCTGCCTTCGCCACTCAGCCAGTCTTTTTTTTTTTTTTTTGAGGTCCCTTCTAACTTTATTTATTGAATTTTCAATAGCATTTTATTTTTCCAAATACATGTAAATATGACTTTCAATATTCATTTTTATAAGACTTTGTGTTCCAAATTTTTCTCCTTCCCTCCTTTACTTCCCCCCTTCCCAAGACAGCAAGCAATATGATAAAAGGATAAATATGTGCAATTCTTTTAGGTATATTTCCGTATTTGTTATATTGTACAAGAAAAATCAGACCAAAAGAAGGAATGTCATGAGAAATAAAAACAAAAATAAAAATTCTATGCTTCAATCTGCATTTAATCTCCATAGTTTTCTCTCTGAATAAGGATGGCATTTTCCATCCCCAGTCTGTTGGAATTACTTTGAATTATTGCATTGTGATTGCCATTTCTCTATACAATAGCTGACATAACATGTTAAATTTTACAAATCCCTTTGTAATCCTTATTTCATTTGATCCTCACAGTAATTCTAGGGGGTACTATAACAGTTATTTTCCCTGTTTTGCCAGTTAAAGGAAAAAAAAAACCTGAGGATTAAGGAAGAAACTTAGGTTAGGTGACTTACCTATGGTCACACAGGTAGTAACTGCTAAGTCATATTTGAACCCAGATCTTGCTGATTCCAACTTCCGCGTACTATTATGAAAACATTGTCTCTCAGAAATATGAACTTCAATTGTTTTGGACCGATCCAACCTTCAACTCGATTCTCATTTACATATTCTTAGCTTTGGAAACAGTTGGCCAAAAAATTACTTCTGACAGCCCACCAATTTGGCTACAGTCTTTTCATAACTTATGAAAACTTAAGAATCAGGATAGCTTTGTAGCTTGAAGGTCAAAAAATATATGCTAAAGGTTGCATGGTGATGGGACATAGTTTGGACAAGGTGAATTATTGAAAGGGAATGAATGAGCTAGAGGAAGAAAATATCCTGATTTTACTGGCTCTAGAAAATTTTTCAGTGTCTGCTCTATGGCTTTATTAGAGATAAAAAACAAAAGTGAAACAATTGTGCCCTTGCGGTACTTGCATTCTTCTAATGGTAGAGAGAGACAACATGTACTAGGTATGTCTTTTTTTAGGGGGTGATGAAAGGTAACTGCACTCACTTATGGGGAGATCAAAAAAGGCTTCCTACTGAAAGGCAGCTCTTTTTGCAGTTTATATTTTGTTCATCATCAGATGAACTTGAGACCATTATTCAAGAAGTCACTCCATAGGGGCAGCCAGGTGGCTCAGTGACTAAGTGGCAAGTCACTTAACCCCAATTGCCTCAGCAAAAAACAAAAAAACAAAACAAGAAGTCACTCCATAAACTTTTTCCCCTGAGGCAATTGCCCAGGGTCACACAGTTAAGGAATGTTAAGCATCTGAGACCAGATTTGAACTCAAGTTCTCCTGACTTCAGGGCTGGTGCTCTATCTACTGCACCACCTAGCTGCCCTCCATAAACTTTTAAAACTTTCAAAAGAGATTGATTTTTCTTCCTTTCCTTATTCTTACACAGGGAGATCTTGTTGCAGTGGGTGTACTCTCTGGGAACAGGAATTTTGAGGGTCGTGTCCATCCCAACACTCGTGCTAATTATCTGGCTTCTCCTCCATTAGTAATAGCATATGCAATTGCTGGGACCATCAGGATTGACTTTGAGAAAGACCCATTGGGTAAGAAGCTACCAGCTATACTGTTTATCATAATTTGTATTTGCAACCTAATGAAAAATTTTTCTCCTCACTTTCCCAATGATAACTTTCCATACCAATCCCATTATGCAATTGTCTGTTCTCTTTCTGAATTGATATATATTGCAGAGTGGTTTTTGTGTCTGATTTCTTACTGCTTTATAATATCCTATCATTGTGTAACATATGTAAAACTAGAGATGTTTCTAAAAGGACAAAAAAAATACCACTTTTTTGCATCCTTCCCTATTTCAGAGCAATATGAGTCATCCAGTGCACATATCCATACTCTAAATATGTATTTCACTGACTTTCTCAACATTGCTAACCTTTTTAATAAATAGGAAAACATCTTGAAAGGAAAGGCAGATTGTTTCTGGCCATTTGGAATAACAATTTAGAAGTGGGTGTAATATTGAAAGGTTGAAATATCAGAATGTTTAGTTTCTTAGTGATACACCTATGAACTCACTCATTTAAACAAGCATGTTAAAGCCTTGAAGCATTCTATTTTCTTAAGTCAATGAAAAGAGGACAGTTCCCCTTTTGAAAACAAGAGAAAATCAAGTTTTTTTCCCTCTTAGAATTCAGAATGTCATGATAGGTGCTCTGAATTATGATTTCTATGCAAATTAAGACAACTCTGAGGTACCACTACACACCTGTCAGATTGGCTAAAATGACAGGAAAAGATAACGATGAATGTTGGAGGGGATGTGGGAAAACTGGGATACTAATACATTGTTGGTGGAACTGTGAACGGATCCAACCATTCTGGAGAGCAATTTGGAGCTATGCTCAAAAAGCTATCAAACTGTGCATACCCTTTGACCCAGCAGTGTTTCTACTGGGCTTATATCCCAAAGAGATCTTAGAAGAGGGAAAGGGACCCACATGTGCAAGAATGTTTGTGGCAGCCCTTTTTGTAGTGGCTAGAAACTGGAAAATGAAGGGATGCCCATCAATTGGAGAGTGGCTGAATAAATTATGGTATATGTTATGGATGTTATGGATGAATGTTATGGAATATTATTGCTCTGTAAGAAACGACCAGCAGGACGATTTAAAAGAGGCCTGGAGAGACTTGCATGAACTGATGCCGAGTGAAACGAGCAGAACCAGGAGATCATCATACACAGCAACAACAGTATTACATGATGATCAAATCTGATGGACATGGCTCTCTGCAACAAAGAATTGTCTCAAACCAGTTCCAATTGTTCACTGAAGAAAACCATATACACCCAGAGAGAGGGATATGAAATATGGACCACAACGTAACATTTTCATGGTTCTATTGATATTTGCTTGCATTGTGTTGCCTTTCTCTGATTTTCTTTTTTTTTCTTGTAGATAGGATTTTTCTTGCATAACTTGTCAAGTATTTCAACATTATTAACATGTCATGGACTTCCTGCCATTTAGGGGAGGGGAGGGGACTGGGGGTATAATTTGTAATGGAAAGCTTTGTAAAGATCAATGCTGGGGAACTACCCATACATATGTTATACAAATAAAAAGCTTTAATAAAAAAAAATAAATAAAAATAAAAATAAATTAAAAAAAAGAATTATGATTTCTAGGTACACTAATCATGTGATGATAAAGTTCCTTTAAATATTTTAAGCTTTTTTTTCTTTCAGGAATAAATGCAAAGGGACAAAAGATTTTTTTGAAGGATATATGGCCAACTAGAGAGGAGATTCAGCTTGTGGAACGTCAATATGTTATCCCTGGGATGTTTAAGGAGGTCTACAAGAAAATAGAGGTACAACCTTCAAAGTTCTCCCAAGCAACTGACCTTTCATTATTTTCTACAAATACTGGGGTTAACATTTGCTAATAGGAAGAAATACCTTTTTTCCCCAATTGGCTATATTAGCATTTCAAAAAAGACTGTCTTATTTAACTTGAAATGGACATTTAAAAATATTAAAATGGACCTTTTAGAAGTAAGCAGATTGGCAAACAAATATCAAGCTAAGGAGTTGGAGGGAAGGTTGTACGGTAGATGTTAAGAAATTAACTCTTTGTAATAAATGCTTTTCTGCACATTTTAATATTATGATGAGGTATGTCTTAAATTATTTCATATATATTTCCCCACCCAGCTCTTTAGTGTTGCACTAAGGTATATGCCTCCTCAGTAATTGGCACTCTAAAATTTTAAGATGGAGTATTCTAATGATTCTGGCTTTTCCAATAATCTGGGAATTATGATGGCTTATGTCAAAAATCCAGTTTGTCTTTTAGCTCCAACTTATTAGCTAACCTTTGGTTTTAGGATAGTAGAATTATTGTTTGAAAAATATCCCTTAATTATCTGAAAGGCCATGTAGTGACGTTCCCACCATCCACTGAAAGTAAGTGGTTTATACATTGGGAGAATCTGGATCATTATAAAAAATGATGGATCATGTATACATATGCATTTATATATAATTAGAAAGGCAAAGTAGTCAAGTGGATAGAGAGATGGCCTTGAAGCCAGGAAAACAACCTGAGTTCCAGTCTCTGTCACATAGTAACACTTTACCTCTCAGTGTTTTAGACTGGAGACTGATTGCAAGTTATAAAGTGCTGATAAGCATTTGTAAAATAAGTCTCCTTCTCTGAGGCTCCCTAACACCCAGGAAATCACATGCCTTGTTCCTATTCCCCATATAACTTAGAAGATGCAATATCATGATATTGTGTTTAAAAATCAATGAATGTTTTTAATAGGAAAAAGTTGAACATTTATTCCTTGGAATAAATATTCTCTTGATTAACAGTGATTTTGCTGATTTTCATAGGTTTGATTTGAGGTCCCATTCACAAGTGTGACCATACTTAAATGGGACACATGTGACAGGGATGAAAAGTTAATTAGTGGCGTCAAGATTTTAGGAGACACCCTGTTTTACAGAGTTAAGGCCCACCAAGCAAGCTGTGTCTTGAGCTTGGGATAACAACAATCCTTTGCCTTCACCAACTGTGTGATCTCACGCTCTGGTAAAATCACATGTATCATATTATTTGGCCAGGACCAGGTATTCTCCAAGCTCCATACGCTGGGAGATCTTGTTCAGTGGGTGTACTCTCTGGGAACAGGAATTTTGAGCGTCGTGTCCATCCCAACACTCATGTTAATTATCTGGCCTCTCCTCCATTAGTAATAGCATATGAAATTGCTGGGACCCATATTCCAATCATGAAGCCCTGCTATGCATCAAACCTGTCTCATTGTTACCCCTCATCGTCAGAGCTACAGCTCACTGGTTGGTGATTGGAATAAGTAAAATCAATGATCTCAATGTAAATAGAATTAATTTTTGTTTTCTTCTTTGAAACTTTCTTCAACTCTAATTCTGTCTGATTACATGTTTAATATTTGTACATTATTTAACCTTCTAGGGATCTTAACACTAAAACAATAGAATGTTCTTATGTCTATTTTATTTCTTTATTTAGACAGTGAATGAAAGCTGGAATGCTTTATGTGCTCCATCGGACAAACTATATTCCTGGAACCCTAAGTCTACATACATTAAATCTCCTCCCTTCTTTGAAAACCTCGTATGTATTTTTTTTAAATGCTTCCGGAAGTTTTTTCCACTATTTCCTATTCTTAAGTTCTAATACGTATCTGCATATGATGTTAACATTTGTGTCTGTTTACAAGTAGCTAGAACTAACTGGGTAAGATACAGTTTAGATATAAACAGTAAAAAAGGAATCCTTGGGACTCAGACTTGGTCTATCTGTTTTGTAGTAGAATTGGTTGTTTATTCCATTGGAACTCCTTGAGGCCAGGCAATATTTTTGCCTTTATTTTTATCCTGTGAAGTGCTGGCTTACATAATAAATGTTTATTAGCTGATGGGTTAACATTTTATCATGTGATGTTATCCACCTCTCTGAATACATCTATTCTTTAATTTTTGTGTCGATTTAGCAAAAGGCATAGGAAAAATCCAGGGTTATATCTCAAGGGGAATATTAAACTCCTTCATAGTTAAACCCATGAGGAAAGGAAACTCTTTCTGTGGCTAACAAGAAAATTCAGTAAGAATCACTTTAGGAAGCATCATATGCAGAGCCCTTACTAAAGACTGGAATAAAAGATTAAATTTCAGACACAGATTCTGTTTTTAAGGAATTTATACTCACATAGTTCATTTCTCCCTCATCCCTTGGTAAATCAGAAATGGATGGCCATATCCAGTCAGCTGCTAAATCCATTGATTCTATCTTCAAAACATTTGTTCTCTTCTCTCTAATCAGAGGGCCATCACCCTCATTAAGGCTCTCATTGCCTCTCATCTGGACAGTTGCCACAGCCTCCTTCCTAACTGGACTTCTAAATTCCATTCTTTCTTAGCTCTTATCCATATTACATGTAACTGCCAAAACAATCATCTTAGAGCATTAACCATATCACTTTCCTTCTTAAGAATCTTCAGTTGTTCCTGTTGCCTCTAAGATGAAATGCAAATTCTTCAGCATGATATTTAAAGCTTTTCATAATCTTTCCTATTTGTCTAGGTTTATTCAATGAACAAGTATTTATTAAGCTCTTAGTATATATACCAAGGAGTGTGCTAGATACTAGAGATATAATAACAGAGACTCTACAATTCAGCCAAACTTGAACTTCTTCCTCAACTCTACTTTTCAGAACCCCTAATTTTCTTCAAAGCTCAGCTTAAATGCTACCTTCTACTTGAGGTTTTTCCTCTTCCCTCATTCCTGCCTCCCCCCAAGCCAGTGCTCACTCTTTTCTCAAGTATTTAGATAACTTTTTAGCCATATTCTAATGAGAATCATTGTAGGGAGAGGGGGAAGAACAGCAGAACATGGTACTTGTCGCACTGATGCAACAGTGGAACTTGTAGTTGCTGTAACATCTGTTATTATTGGTGACTTACGATGACTTGTTCAAAAAAGCTTTATCACAATGTTGGGTGATTTTTTTTTCTAGACTTTGGATCCCCCACCTCTTAAATCCATAGTAGATTCCCATGTCCTATTAAATTTGGGAGATTCAGTAACAACTGACCATATTTCTCCAGCTGGAAATATTGCAAGAAATAGTCCTGCTGCTCGATATTTAACCAACAGAGGGTAAGTATGTTTAAATTAAGGAGGGACCATGAGTAGAAAAAGATGTTAAAGTAAAGATGAAATTTCCCTTAGTAATACCATATTACTGGCTTGAGCAATGCACTGATAATTCCTTATTTGTTGGTTCATAGAACTTTGTGCTTTGGAAATCAACTCTTTTTCTCTCTGACCACCTGTTCTCTTTAATTCTCCAATCTAACGATTCTAATGAATCTGTCAACTAAAGGGTAGCTATAACGAAACTTCTCAGCAAATGAATCAGATTGTTTATTTTTCTCTACCGCTATTTCTGATTCCTCCCAAACTAGTTTATGTTACCCAGAAATTAGACAAGGAAAGACTGCTTAGAAGGACTGTCCATCAGAAACGTCCTTCCTTTTTAGTTTATCTAGCATCTGAAACCTAACTTAGGGTTCTACTATATCACCACTGCCAACTACATCCCCTTTCCTGCCTTTTCCCCTCCTTCCCCTTCCTTAAAAAGATACTGCCTTTACTTGTTGGAGCACATGATTGAAGTAACTTTTGAAAATTATGTTATTAGTGGGTTTTTGGTTTTGTATTATTTTCCTCTGAGGCACTTGAGGTTAAGTGACTTGCCCAAGGTCACAGAACTAGGAAGTATTAAGTGTCTGAGACCAGATTTGAACTCAGGTCCTCCGGACTTCAGGGCTGGTGCTCTATCCACTGCACCACCTAGCTGCCCCTAGATTAAACATTTAAAGCGGACAATCCACTTTATTGATAGTAGCACAAAAACCTTGTTTAATAAGTAGAAAATTTTTGGATTTTATATCCATCATGGAAACTGACTGTTTTCTGAGTATTTGGGGGGGGGGTCACAAGGTCAAATAGAAGTCTAAATGGGCTGTTTCTCCATATTAAAGGTCTAGAAATCTGGATCAATTTAAAATACTGATTTTGAGTTAGTATTGATTATAAACACTCTCTCTGTCTTGGCTTTTATTTAAAAAAAAAAATCAAGCCAGCTTTTATCTACTAGGATCACCAGCCATTCCAAAGTTTTGATGCATTCAGGGATTATCTGCTAAAATTCTGTGTTAAGGTATAAATGCATAGAAGAGTAGAAATTGATTATTGAAAACTATAGTTCATTACTCTTAACAATAGTTTCATTGCAGCAGTTCCATTTCATGCAATATTTAACAGTATGACCCATTCTTATTTTCTACTTTAAATGTTAGATACATAAGTATCATAAAACTTCATTTATCTAATTGTGATATACCGTATTTGTGGGGAAAATTAGGAATATATCAAATGACTCTTATCCAGAAATATAGGGGTTTCATCTTCTTTGAAAGTTTTAAAAGTTACAACTTGAACAATTTTTTGCATTATTGATATCTACTCAGAAGTTTTTCAAATCTCCAGATAGCTTAATGAAATGATGGGTGCCCTATTGACAAAAATCAATCATTTACTTAAATGATTTTTGGGGCAGCTGATTATTTAATGAGCATCTACCATGTGCTTATTATTCAAGTATGATTTTAATGCATAATATACTGGATTTGTAGTCAGGAAGATTTAAGTTTGTTTCCCATCTTACATTCTTATTAGCTAAATAAGGAGGCAAATGACTTACTAACTGAACAAGTCATTTGCCCTCCTTTCATTTTCCTGAACCATAAAATAGAAATAATAATGTATGTAGGACTTAATGTCAGTTGGTTATTGTAAAAAAAAATCAAATAATATGTTTAAATCTAGAAAGGACTTTGGAAAGCATCTAGTATAACTCACTCATTTTGCAATGAGGAAACTGAGGCAGACGGTATTATATGTTAACTATTATTGTCGTTCAAATGTATGATATGTAGATTCTAACCTCTAGCTGGAGAAATAACATTATTTAATATGCTTATTTAAATATATATATATTTATACTATACATGTGTAGAAGATGATGAAATATGCACTTAATTCAGTTAAAAAAGGTTCATAATTTTAGAGTTGGAAGGCACCTTTGAGATGATCTGTTCCAACCTCCTACCTTATGCCTTTGTAGAAAAATACACTGGAGCTGTACTCAGAGGACCTGATTTTAAATCACAGCACTTCCACCTTGGGCAAATCATTTAGACTGTCTGGAACGGTTTTCTCTTTTATAAAATGAAAACTTAGAGGATTGGACGAGATATCCTTTTCCAAAAAGTGCAATTCCTCCATGTGGGTAGTATCTCCAGTAATAGAAATCTCATCCCATTTATACTTCTCCATCTCTGTGACTCTTAAAACATATCTTCATAGAATGATAGAATTCAGAGTTTTAAGGGAGCATAAGATTAACTTGCACAACTTCTCATTTTATAGTGAGGAAAAATTGAGTCTAAAAGTTTGTGATTTAATCAAGGTCAGTTGAAAGTAGCAAAAAACCCCAAGATTTCTGTGTTGAAGGATATCATTTTTATTTACCTGATTTATGTGATTCAGTTTACCTCTTCCTCCCAGATTTTGTCACCTGCAGATTTAATAGACATTTCTTTTTGTTCATCCAAGTTGTCAATTAAAATCCCAACATAGTTGAAAGAAAGAGAGTCGGAGTGTAGACTTGGTAGTATATTATTAGATACATGTTAATTCATTCAGAGACATGTTAATCCATTAATGACTTGTGCTTGAGATGAATCCACTCTACTTAACCAAGAGTTTACATTCTGCTATCTTGACTAGAAAGATAAAATGAGACATTGTCAGATAACTTCAGTTTCGTTCAGTGAACATTTATTAGTGCTTTGCAGATGTCTTAACTGTATCTCTAGCATTTCCTCAGTTTACTGATACATACTCCATTATTTCAAGAATCAGTTGCTGAGGCAGGTAGGTGGCGCAGTGGATAGAGCACCAGCCCTGAAGTCAGGAGGACCTGAGTTCAAATCTGGTCTCAGACACTTAACATTCCCTAGCTGTGTGACCCTGGGCAAGTCACTTAATCTCAATTGCCTCAGCAAAAAGCAAAAAAAAAAAAAAATCAGTTGCTTCATTGATATGGATATTCTCTTCACTGATCTATTATTATTCCACAGTGGTTTTATAGCTTCTCTATTCAGAAATCATCTTCCATCTAGCCACCAAATTGATGAAACACAGATCTGATTATATCAACTCTCCCCCAGGCCCTCAAAAATTTTCAGGGACTCCTTCTTACCTCTAGGATAAAATTCAGATTCCTCAGTCTAGCTGTCAATGGGGGAGAAGATGGGGAGAGGGTAGAATACTGTTTTTCTACAGATGATATGATGGTTTATCTAGAGAGTCAACTAATAATTAATATACTTTGTAACCTCTGCAAAATTGTAGGATAAAAAAACCCACTAAAATACAGCTCCTACATATACTTAAATATTCTCTAAACATCCTAAATTGTCTTGCTAGTTTCTCCATCTCTGTGCCTTGCACATAATAGATCATAAAATGCCTATTGAATTGAATTCATGAGTTACTGTAGCTGTAAAAGTCATCATCCTTGACCAGTTTCTCCCAACCTTCCTTAAGTTATTTCTTTCATCTTAGCAAATAATTCTTTATCTTGTGTAGTCAGATAGTATGTCCTAGGATAGAGATATTGTTCAAGATAATACATGATTAAATGCTGAATGATAAAACATGCTATGAATTCAGAATAGGAAGAAAGAACCATAGTCTAATAAATTTGGAAAGTAACATTTGAACTAGGCCTTAAAGAATGGATAAGAGATACGTCTGCTGATATGACATATCCTTCCCAAAACCTTCAGAAATAGGTATTTGGGTCCACAGGCTGCTTGATTTATAATGCCATGCTCTCTGGTACTTGTTTTTGTTTTGTTTTTGCCTGATTGCATAGACCTGAGAAGATTGAGTGGGGAGAAGGGAGGGTAAATTTTATCGTAAAGAAAAGTTGTCATTGTAGATCCAATTTTAGATTTTTTTGAGCTCATGTCAAAAATTCCAGAAACTAATGTTGTTTTGATGAATCATACATCAACATGTAGCCTCTTGCTTCTGTAGAAGCTAAAAAGATAGGCTAGATATCCTAGAAAGTACTTTTTTTTTTTAAATAATAATAGCTTCCAAGTCATCTTATAAAATCTTCACCAATATTTTCCTTCCAGAACTTCCAAATGACTAATGCCAGTACAGAGGCCAAAGATGGACAGTGTTAATACTCTGGGTTCCATTCTTCATTAAGTTCACACTCTTGTTCATACTCTAAATCTTACAGACTTTGGGCTTGTGGACACTTTAAGCTAGTCTCTTTTTCCCTTCTTTATGTTATAAATTCTCCTTATTGTTAGATACCTCAGTCAATCCAGAGTTGAGATTGTTCAAATAATATCACTGCCTTCCTTAAAACAGTTCTCTCCAGGGCACTACCAGTAGAAATGTGTAGGCCCAACCTTTAGCCTTGTATTCTAGCTTTATCATGCTTTCTTTCTCTGAGTTTTATCACATCTCTTTCTGCAAAGTAACTTGACAATTGAAATTCCCTTCCCTATTCTGGTGAACCAAATAGTTTTAGAGGAATAACTAGATGTTATTTGCTTTTCTCAATTTATATTAAATCAAACTTTTGCTCACTTTCAGTAAAATAAGTTCCCTCCATTTTGGGGGGGTTTGTTTGTGTTTAATATTAGTTTGACTCCCAGAGAGTTCAACTCCTATGGTTCCCGAAGAGGCAATGATGCTGTCATGGCTCGAGGAACATTTGCCAACATCCGCTTACTAAACAAATTTTTAAATAAACAAGCACCCCAGACCATACATCTGCCTTCTGGTGAAACAGTAAGTATATTATTCCCTCCTGCCTTGAAATAAGGATTTTCAGACTATACTCAATAGAGTTAGCATAACATAGAGGAAAGGACACTGGCTGGACAATCAGTGGACCTGCCTTCAAAAGCTGTCTCTGACGATTATTTGGGCAAAATACTTGACCTGAGGCTTGAACTAGACCAAAGGTTCTTCTCCCCCCGCCAATGGTATTTTATTTTTCTAAATTCATGTCAAGAGAGTTTTCTTCATTCATTTTTGCAAAATTTTGTGTTCTAATTTTTTTTTCTCCCTCCCTCCATTACCTCCCCTTTTCCCAAGACAGCAAGCAATCTGATACAGGTTAAATATGTTCAAGAAAAATCTGATCAAAAGGGGAAAAAACCATGAAAAAGGAAAAAAAAACAAGCAGACAACAAAAAAGAGTGACAATACTATGCTTTGATCCACATTCAGTCTCTATAGTTCTCTCTCTGGATCTGAATATTTACCATCCCAAACCTATTGGAATTAGCTTGAATCATGACATTGTTGAAAAAAGCTAAAGTCCATCACAGCTGATCATCACATAATCTTGTTCTTACTGTGTACAGTAAGTCTTTCCAGGCTTTTCTGAAATCAGCCTGCTTGTCATTTCTTATAGAACAATAATATTCCATTACATTCATATGCCATAACTTATTTAGCCATTCCCCAACTGATGAGCATCTATTCAATTTCTGGTTCCTTGACACTACAAAAAGGATTGCTACAAATATATTTGCACACGTGGGTCCTTTTTCCTCTTTTATGATTTCTTTGGGATTCAGACCTACTATTGGTATTGATGGATCAAAGGGTATACACAGTTTTATAGTCCTTTGGGCATAGTTACAAATTGCTTTCTTGAATGGTTGGATCATTTCACAACTCCTCCAAAAATGCATTAGTTAGACCAGAGGTTCTTAACCTGGAGTCCATGAATTTGGCTATTTTCCCCCTTTTATTTTCTTTACATTAATACATATTTATGGAATAAAACATTTCCATAACAAAGTACAATGAAAAAGATGATTCTATATGAAATTACAAATCTAGTAAGCACAAGTTATTACTTTCAAATATACAAGAAAATTACTTTGTAAACTTATTTTTTAATTTGTTTTTTAAAATATTTTGTCAACTTCATTGCAACATTGTTTTCTTTTTTAATATTTTCTATTTTATTTTATATGTCTAAAATCATTATTCTGAGAAGAGATTAATGGACTTCATCAGACTGCCACGAGGTCTATGACTCAGAAATGGTTAAGAATCCCTAGACCTAGATGTCCTATAAGGTCCCCCCCTTCACTTCTATATCTATAATACTATGATACTTAGTGTCTTATGGGTAATTTCTTTTTATTTTAATCTTGATGAATGATGAATGGATAAACTAGGTAACAGAGTACATACTTGTACTCTGTACTTGGAGTTCAAATGACCCAAGTTTAAATCTGGACCAAAGCACTTAATGGGTGTATGACCTTAAACAAATTGCCTAATCTATCTCAGCCTGTTTCCTTATCTCTTAAAAAAAAATGGAGATAATAACAGCACCCTACTTCACAAGGTTTTCATGAGGATCAAATGAGATACTATGTGCAACTGTGAAATATAAAGTACTATATAAATGGTAGCTATCATAGTTTCCTTGCCAAAGAGCTTCCAATACAAGGTGTCCCCATTATATGACATGAGTAATATATTTACAAAGTTCCTATATGTATAGCACTTGACTTGGTAGAATCTTGTCCAATTCTCTATAAAATGTTTCTGCTTCATTTTTTCTGCAACAGATTTTGGCACCTAAACTATGATTCTCATCTGTTTGCTTTTCCTTGTTGTGAACACTTCAAGGCAAGATGGCCAAGTGCCACTATGAAATGACTTTTCTGGTTGACTTTTAGTTCCCAATAAAACCAACAATACTAGTTCATGAGCTCATAGATATAGAGCTGTTAGGGAGGAGCCTTTAAAGGAGCTTATTGATATTTTACAAACTTGACTTAGGAGACAAAGAATATAGAAAATGCATTAATGGGAAAGAATTTATTAAGTGCAAACTGTGTGCCAGGTGCTGGAAGGCAGATCCATTGTTTTACAGAGGCCTAGGAAATTAAGTTGATTTGTTGGAAGTCACACAGGTAGTAAGCATCAAAGTTGGGACTTGAACCTAAGTTCTCTGCGTTACAGTGCTTACCACTGCCCTCCTACTATATCACTCCTCCCAAGAAAATTTGTAAATGTTCTTTCAATCAGACTGTAAATTTTGTAAAATGTAAATTTTTAAAAATGTTTTCTAGTGTCATTGAGAAATGGCAGCTAGGTGATTCTGGATAGAACACTGGAGTCAAAAAAAGCCAGATACTTACTAGCTATACTCAAGGCATGTCACTTAATTTTTGTTTGCCTTAATCCATTGGAGAAAGAAATGGCAGATCAGTGTCTTTGCCAGGAAAACCCTATAGATATTATTGTTGTGCTATTGTGCACAGGATCATGAAGAGTCACACGTGACTGAATGACTGGAATAGTGTCAGAGCTAGAATGTCAATGCTCATTCCTCCTGCAGTTGAGTTGTAAGTTGAGGATCAGTATTTAATTTAATTTAAATTAATGATGTACTTCTTAGCATTTTCCTCTCTTATTTTTCCATTATTGATATGTATACAGAATGGAACTAAGGGCCATTTTCTATTTTTTTCATAGAAAGCATATTTTTTAATATATAGCCAAAAGATGAATACCTGATGGCCATCCTACTCATGATGCTTGGGCTGACCCCACACAATGGGTGGGTACAGTCTGTTGTAGATACCACACGTGAAGCTTTTCAAAATGCTCCAAGTCGAAAACTTGGTGTAATGCCTGTATTATACTAGGCCCTTGAGAACTCAGGCTCATTTATATACCACAGTGATAAGAGCAGAAGAGACTTTGAGAGTGGAATAAAAGAACTGAACCTGGACCTGTGCTTTTGTTGATACAGGGATCACCTATATGAAGAAACTCCCTCTACCAATGTAGGTCATCATCAACTCTGAAACTTAAAGCCTTAGAGCAGAGGTTCTTAACCTTTTTTATTTATTATAAATCTCTTTGACAATCGGATGAAAGTAATTGACTACTACTTAGAAATGCAGAAAATAAAATACATAGAATTGCAAAGAATTTACTAGGTCCTCCTGGCTCTCTTCTCATTCATTGTAAGTCCTGTTCATCATTTTTATCTTCTTCATAGAGGTGAGCCCAGTTCCTTACACAGAGTTGGTGCTTTGTAAGTATCTGTTGAAAACTTAGATGGCTACATAAATTGATATTTAATTTTTGGAATTATGAAATGGGAGAAGCACACCTGGTTTTTTGGCTGCTTGCCAGTAAAGACTACAATATCATGGGAAGTGAGATTGCAATCGCATTTTAATATGGAGATATGAGATGCAGAGGCAGACAACACAGCAAGTGCAGAGATAAATGGCAAAAAGGGATACAGAGGCAGATGATATAGGGGATGGGATTAGAGTAATGAAGGAACATGGGCAGCATGGAGAAGGGATGGCAAGTTAGAGAATCACAAAACATGGTCAACAGCATGGACTCATTGGAGATGAAGAATGCTTGATGGGGATAAATTTTGTTTTTATGAGTTTTTGGAGGACAGACTAATTTTTATCTGTGCCATCTAAAGGTTAGTTCATTAACATATCAAAAATGTTTTAACATGCCCACATTATCTCAAAATTATCAGCATTACTTGGCGTTCTACTGGTTTTACTGGGATGCCTGAAATTTATCTAAGTTTTATATAGTATAAGGCCAAAAAAGCCCTGATAGCAAAGCCTGGATGGCATCCTCTGATTCAACACATATTGCCAGGATGTGATTTTTGGTTAATATATGATTATATATAAATATATATATTACACATATATACATATATTATATATAAAATTGTAATTTGTAGATTATTCTCCATTGACCTTTGGGACAATTTGTACATGATTTCTGTGTTCCTTTTGACAATCTTATTTTCTGCTATTGCTGCTTTATGCTGATTTCTTATAAACTTACTATACAAACTAGAAGGGAAGGGAGGTTATCAGTAGGGACCAGAATGAGATACAATTTTAAGACAGCATCTCCATTAATTAGATTGTAAAAAAGAGCTGAAGAAAAGGTCACTCAATAATGATAAACATTAGATACCCTTCAGGCCTGAATTTCTGTGTTGTTTAATAATAGCTTATTTAATGAAATGGATGCTCAGTGAATAACTAGAATTAACTTGAAACTGTTCTTTTCTCTTGGAGGGGAGGGGGAAGGTCTCATGAGAGGAAATGACAATGTACTTACTGGGGAAACATGTCCTGAAAGACCAAGTATTGATTAGGTTGTAATTATAATTGTTATTGTAATTAACTGTGTGATCCTTGGCAGATCACTTAACCAACCTTTTATTACCTCAGTTGCTTCTCCTACCAAATGGGCATAATAATATCACATTTCATCCATGGTTGTTCTGAGGAATTATCATGAGAAAATATTTGTAAAGTGCTTAATAAAATACCTGGCACAGTAGTTACCATAGAAATACTAGTTGTTGTTGTTATTGTTAATCCATAACTTGTACATGTCATAAGTAAAGATGATCCCCTAGCTTAAACTTCTTATTTTGAAAGTTTAATAATTATGAACTAATTTGACCTAAAAGCAAACTGGCAGTAACATTTCATAACAAATTCATGGATATTCTAATCTGACATACAACTATATTGCTTTACACATATTTCATATTACTTTCTCATATATAATCATTCAAATGAAATATTAACAAAATATTGACCTATCTTTCAAGGTGTGCTTTGGTTATATAGGTAAGTAACATTTATATACCATTTAAGGTTTCCAAAGCACATTACAAATATCTAGTTTAATCCTCACAATAGTCCTTAGTGGTATTATACCCATTTTACATATAACAGCAATCAAATCATATGCCCAGGGTCACATAATTGGTAAGTGGACAAGGCTGGATTTTAATTCAGTTTTTACTCGCTTCAAGTCCAGCAGTTTATCCACTATACCACCTAGCTGCATCAGTGAATAATTGAAGGTGCATTAAAATTATATACAAACAAATGTTGTAAATATGATATGAATTATTTTTTGGTTTTTTAGTGAGGCAATTGAGGTTAAGTGATTTACCCAGGGTCACACAGCTAGTAAGTGTTAAGTGTCTGAAGCTGGATTTGAACTCAGGTACTACTGATTTCAGGTTCGGTTTTCTATGTACTGCACTATCTAGTTGCCTCCAGGTCACTTATTTAAGAGAAAAAATATAGCTTGATTTCATCATCAGTTGTCTGGAATTATTTTTAGTCATTGGGATAATCAGAGTTTCTAATTCATTCATTTGACTGCCTTTACAGTATTATTTATTGTTTATTGTATTAAATGGTCTCCTGATTCTGCTTACTTCACCCCTCCAAACCCCCATCAGCTTATACAGCTCGTCTCAGGTTTTTCTAAAATTGTCCCTTTCATTATTTCTTATACGATATAATTCTATTTGTTTACCGTAATTTGTTTAGCTATTCCCCAATTGATAGAAACCTCTATTTTCTAGTTCTTTGCGATAACAGAATTTTCTCATCTTTCATTTCCAGCACCATTATTTTTTTTCCAGCGTGATCACCAATATACAAAGTATCCCAGATATAGAGACATCAATTATTTATGACACATTCATTAAGCACCTAACTGTTGAGTACTGTGTGCTCAGGAGTCCATGAATAGTCCACTCTGGTTGGAACTCAGTGCATGGAAAGCATGGTGATAACACTACATTATGTGTGAATGAATGAATAACATCCCCTGTTTCTAGGAGGATTGTTTTGAAAATGAAACAAAGAAGAAAGGTTATGGAAGCACTTTTAAAATTTTAAAAGCATTTAACATATTTGAGATTTTATTGTTTATATGTAATCTTAATGTTCAAGTAGGGCATAAGGACTTTTTTGAAAGTATTAGGGAAATTGTTTTACTTTATTATTCCAAATAGATTTTGGAAAGATTTAGGCTTTATTTGGCCATAGTCATAATTTTGGCATCAAGAAATAATAATATTTCTACAATGATGTGTACGTTCATTTTCTTTTTCCATCTGAAAACAAGGCATCATATCTAGATTATTGTAATGCTGCATGAAGTAACCGCAGACTATCAGTCTCTCAAAATGATGCAGTGAAAAAGCTTAGTTGATACCTTGTACTAACAACTTCATTTTAATATCTTTCTCTCATTGTTAATTTAAGGAATTTTATTTTCTGGTTTTCAAAGCCATTAAGAATAATTGCTTCATTGTTTAGTCACCACAGATTAAATCTGGCTCATTTGTGTATTTCAAAACAGAATACTTCATGGTCTCCTTGAGAAGTACATTTGAATCTTTTGTCTCTTTCTCACTCCTGAAAGGTGGTGGGGGGTTTTTTTTCCCCTCTGCCCTTGGCCTTGAAAAGCAAAATTCTGCTTTTGATAATTTCATAACATTTTTTGGCTATTGTGTGCTTAATTATATGTCCACAAAAGATATATTTGAGAATTTCTGCCGAACTCCTGTTGGGTTGTGTAGCAGGTAGGGGATTTTTTTACTTATTCACATCTATGTCTGTTTTCATGCACATATCCTTAGGTCTTCCTAGTCTTAGGAGCAGACTTCCCATCTCTGCCATTTTCATGGGTGTCCTTTGACAGTGAGTGTATGTACACTGCCTTGAATAATTTTTTTCAGAAACTTTTTCCCTCTCCTCTTTCAGCTTGATGTGTTTGATGCTGCTGAGCGCTATCAGAAGGCAGGTATCCCTCTGATAATACTAGCTGGAAAAGAGTATGGATCTGGGAGTTCCCGTGACTGGGCAGCCAAGGGCCCTTTTCTGCTGGTAAGTCATGCAGAGGAGAATAAGACATTACATAGGTAGCAGCCCTATTTAAACAATCATGGCAGGCATGATCTTTTCTCCTACTAATCTATAAAGACTAAGTCTTCACAAAATGGCAAATTCAGATCAAATATGCACCCACACAAGCAAGTTAAAAAAGTAAAAGCCTGATTTTTTTTTCCTAATCCAATTATCTCTTTTTATTTTTATTTTTAAAAAATTATTTAATGGTATTTTTTTTCTAAATACATGCAAAGATATTTTCCAACATTCACCTTCAATCTTACATTCCAATTTTTTCTCCCCTTTTTCCCCCTTCCCACTCTCCAAGATAGCAAGCCATCTGATATAGGTTAAACATGTGCAATTCTTCTAAATGTTGTTGTTCAGCCTGAAGAATATGGAAATACAACAACAAAAAAATCAGATTAAAAGGGAAATAAAAACCCAAGAAAGGAAAGAAATAAAAAAAGTAAACAAAAAAATAAAAATACTGTGCTTTGATCCACATTCAGTCTTTATAGTTCTCTCTCTGGATGTGGATGGCTCTTTCCATCATAAGTCTATCGGAATTGCCTTGAATCTCCTTGTGGTTGAAAAGAGATAAGTCCCATTGTAATTGATCATCACATAATCTTGTTACTGTGTACAGTGTTCTCCTGGGTCTGCTCGCTTCACTTAGCATCAGTTCATGTAAGTCTTTGCAGGCTTTTCTGAAATCATCTTGGTCTTTTCTTAGAGAACAATAATATTCCATTACATTCACATGCCATAACTTATTTGGCCATTCCCCAAGCGATGGGCAGCCACTTAATTTCCAATTCTTTGCCAACATAAAAAATGGCTGCTGCAAACATTTTTCCACTTTTGGGTCCTTTTCCCTCTTTTATGATCTCTTTGGATACAGACCTAGTAGAAATACTGCTGGATCAAAGGGTATGCACAGTTTGATAGCCTTGTGGGCATAGTTCTAAATTTCTTTCCACAATAATTGGATCATTTCACAACTCCATCAACAATGCATTAGTTTAGTGTCCCCTCCAGTATTCATCATTATCTTTTTTTTTGTCATCTTAGCCAGGCTGAGAGGTGTGAAATGGTACCTCTGAGTCTGACATTTATTTTAATCAAAGAAGGGTAAGCATATCACTCCCCTATTGAAGAAACTTCCTCAATGATTCTAGGGTAAAAAAAAAAAAAAACAAACTCCTCTCTTTGGCATTTAAATCCCATTACAATCTGGCAGCTCTGACCTCATGACTTTGGGCAAGTCATATAACTTCATTAAGGCCTCCCTTCTCTAGAAAATAGGGATAATAATATAGCACCTACCTCAGGCAGTTGTTATGAACATCAAGTGATATAATACAGATGAGTACTTTGCAAACTTGAAGCACTATAAAAATGTTAATTTTCATGATTATTTGTCTTTCCAAACTTATATTATATTAATCTCTTTCTCATATACTATAGCCAGATCTCTATTTACTGTACTTTGTATCTAATACTCCATCTCCTGTTCCTTTATATGAGCTGTCTCTATGTCTAGAATGTTCTCTCTCATCAGCTCCATCTCTTAGAATATTTGAGTCCCTTCAAGACTTAGGTTTTTCTTCTAGATCCTCTTTAGTTTTTAGCATTCCCCCTGCCATTCCACCTTTAACCAAAATTATTTTTATATATTTTCTGTGTGTAATGTGTGTATAATACATGCAAGCCCTATAGGTAGTATAGGGTTTACTTTTAAACCTACTGCTTCTAAAATTCTGCTTAGGATAAGATTCTGATACATGTGTATGTGTGTATGTGATAGATATGAGTCCCTATCATCCCACCACTAATAACATATAAGTTCTGTGAGGACAGAAGCAATTTCCATTTTTGTTTTTCTATCTCTTGAACTATGTTTGGAGCATAGAAAGTGCTTAACAAATAAAGGCTTATTGAATAAATATCATGGGCAACATTTTCCCTGGTGAAAATATAAAGAATTGCACAAGCCTTGTTCTTTTCATGTATTTAGGTGTTTGGAAGAAAAAAAAATAATGTGTTATCATGTTGGCACAGAATGAGTTTTTTGGCTTGTGTATTAACTTTAGAGATGCATTTTCAAATTATCTTTAAACCTACTGTTTGTAAAATTTTGCTTATGAAAATATTCTAATGGAGTCTTGAAGCCTAACCATATGATCTATTTTGGCTAATATACATTAACACGAAGAGACAAGGAGTACAACATGTTATAAAACATGTTTCACAAAAAAAAAACCAGTTAAAAAGTGGAAGCATAAACCTTCAGTGAGCTGGAATATCTGTCTGCTTAAAAAATCAGTTACTCTGGGGCTTTGAGTAGTTAAGTTTTTAGTTTTAAGAAGTAATATGATGTAATTCATAGAAAACAGTTATTAGAGGCAAGAAATCCTAGGTTTAAGTACTGTCTGACATGTACATGGCACAGTGGATAAAGTGTTAGTCTTGGAGTTTTCCTAACCTCAATTCAGAAATGATCTCAGACACTTAGAAAGAATGAAGGTAGGAAAGTTGTGAGGGGCAGCTAACTGACACAGTGGATGGAGCACTAGCCCTGAAGCCAGGAAGACTCATAATTCAAATCTAGCAGCAGACACTTACTGCTTAAGTCCTATAACCCTAATTGCTTAAAAAAAAAAAAAAAGTTGCTTTTTAAAAAGAATCAATTTCAAAACACTTTTTTTTAAAAAAAGAAAGTTAAGATTTTTAAAGTATTCATATAAAAAACTTCCTTTGTTCTTGTGTATTCGATGAGGGAGAATGAAATATGAGACTTTTTCCCTTCCTCATTAGGGAATCAAAGCTGTCCTAGCTGAGAGTTATGAACGAATTCACCGCAGCAACCTCGTTGGGATGGGAGTTATCCCTCTGGAATATCTCCCTGGGCAGAATGCTAACACTCTTGGACTCACAGGTCGGGAGCGTTACACTATCATCATTCCAGAAAAACTCAAGCCGCGAATGAATATCCAGATTCAGGTAAACTGGACTATCCTGGTTCATGCCAAACTACAGTGTGTTCTCTAGATTATCCTGAAAGGAAGATTGAGTACAGTTGTAGTGTCTCAGTCATTATGGCTCAGAAACTAAACTACACCAAAAATTTGGAATACTGAATACATTACTGAAATCTTTTCTTTTTCTACCTAAATAACATTATAGATAAAGTTAACACATTGATTTTTCTTAAATTTTTATTTTATTTTTAATTTATGGAATAAAACAACCATTTCCATAACATAATATGAAGAAAGGTGATTGCACATAAAACTGCAAATCTGTTGTACAATTTGCTATTCCTTTTAAGTCTATAATAAAATTATCATGTAAATCTTTTTTTCTTTTTTTTAATTCCTTCTTGCCGTATATAGATGACTAGCTTTAGACGTAAATGTATTTATATGTAAAATCATTCTTACATACTTCTCTTTATTAGTTCTTTCACTAGATATAGACAGTGTCTTTCATATGTCCTTTGTAGTTAATTTGGTCATTTATAATAGTCAAAATGAACATATTCACTCAAAGTTGTTCTTAAAATAATACTGCTGTTTCCGTATATGTTTTCTTGATTTTTTCATGTCACTCCTTATTTTGTGCAAGTCTATAATCAAGCTCATTGTTTCTTGTAGCACATTAGTCACAATCATATACCACAATTTGTTCAGCCTAATTTTAGAACGTATAGATTCTTTTTTCCCCCTAACTATCCTTGGAAATAAATCTAGTAGTAGAAATGTGGATCAGAGGGTATAGATAGTTTAAAAACTCCAAATAATTCCATATAACCTCCAAAATGGCTGGTACTTCACATCCACCAGTGTACCAGTTTTTCCACAATTTATCCAACTTATGTTGCTTTCCCCTTTAATCATTTTGGCCAGTATGATAGGTGTAAAATGATATCTCAAAATGGTTTTAATTTCTATTTTTTTAATCAATAATGATTTAGAGCATTTTATCTAAAAAGTGCCTGTTCATATTCTTTGACATTTCTCACTTGGTAATGACTCATTCTTATAGCTTTTATAAAGTTCTTTATATATTTGAAATATGGGACCACCAGTTAATTTTGTGATTCATTCCTATAATATATCTTGGATTTTGTGCTGACCCTCTGAAATTGTTTTGGATTTCTCTCCCAAACTCATTTCACTCATGCTACTCCTAACTTCCCATTATGGCTTTCTATTTCATCAGGCCAAGATAGTGTATCTCATTGCCCTTATTTTCTAAGTTCATTCTTCAATACCACTTACTATGAAAACCCAACTAAAAGAATTTTCAGTAAGAAAAAAGAATATTTGTTTAGTTCTTTTGAGATCCATTGTCAGTTCTAATTAAGCCCACTCCCTGATTTTTCTTTGATTGCTTTTTTTTTTTTTTTTTTTTTTTTGGTGGCTGCTGCATGTCATTTCCTAGTGAAGTTGATTTTAAAATTTTGGCAGGGTGCATAGTGGCTGCCAAATGAATACTGCTGCTGATAATTAAATGCAAACTAAGCTTTTGACAAAGAGAACCTTTATATTCCTTTCCATTAAATTGTGCTTTTAAACAAATGATAATTTTTGTGCATAGGAAAGCTTTCCTGTGAACAGCAGGCACATTCTCTAGTTTCTTTGATTCCATTAGTCAGATTTTTTTTTTTTTTTTGCTTTGAAGTTATATAGTGCCCATTGTTGGTATGCCTTATTTAAGGCAAGGCCATTGAAAACTGTGAAATATTCATGCAAAAATGGAGGAAACTCTCTACAATACTCCTCTGAAAATGGCAATTTATGTCATGCAGAGAAACTTCTTAGTGAGGGTTGGCTGAGTCCTTATCCATGATTTTCCCAACTGACATTGTCCTGAATAAGCACTCCTTGAGATTATCCTTCCTTATCTTTTCTCTCAGACTCAGAGAAAGGCAATTAAATTTAATCAGATTCACAGTACCCATTCCTACTGAGGCAAAGTCAAGGACTCTGTGTGGGAAGATAGAGACAGCTAGTCTGCCTAAGGCTCTACACGCCATGTAACAGCCCCATAGAATGGTATAAATATAAACTTTACCAATTATATCAGTGAAATAAGCTTTATCTTTAGCCTTTCCTCCATACAGGTGCCAAGTGGATATTCTTAAAGCATAAGTCTGACCACTAAACCATGAGCTCCTTGAGAACAGAGATTATCTTCTACCATTCTTTATATCCCCAGTGCCTTGCAGAGTTTGGTATTCAGTAATCAGTCCATAAAAGCTTCTAGACGATCTCACTGCCCTGCTCAAAAACTATCACTGGTTCCTCATTGTCACTGTTGGACATTTAAGACCTTTACCAGAATTTGGTCAGCTCCAGCCTATCTTTCTAGGTTGAGCAAACATTACTTCCTCTCTAGGTCTGTATGCAACTCATCATCTCTGACATCATCTTCTTCCTCACATATGTCCTTTGGAACCTCTGACTCCCTATTTGTTAGGCTTCTCCTTGTTTCCATCAATAGCTACATATTTATTTTATATTTAGCTTGTTTCTTATTTATCTGTGTATGTATTGTATTCCCACAGTAATGAGTTTCTTGAGGTTAGAGACTCTTCTCACTTTTATCATGAGCATAGGGTCTGGTATACTATAGGTGTTTAATAAGTGTGTGTTTTCTTTTTCATTTTCATGTTTAATACATGTTGAATTTATTTTTCAATTTTTACTTATTTGATTCTTTTCTTCTTTGATTCTCATAGCTGGATACAGAGAAGACCTTCCAGGCCATCATGAGACTTGACACAGATGTGGAGCTCACTTATTTCCATAATGGGGGAATCCTCAACTACATGATCCGTAAGATGGTCAAGTAGGCCTGTGTTCCCATCAAAACTCATATCCTAAGATCCAGACAAAAATGTGCTGTAATCACTGGCCCTAGATCCATATAAACCTTAATATGAATATTTCCTCCTAATGGAGCATACTTTTTTGGAGTTTGTGACACTGTATTAGAGTATGCTTGAGGTGGATGAATTGTTTTTGTTGTTTTTTTCTCATTGCACAAAATCAGATTCACTTAATTTTTTTTTCTTTTTTCAGAGCTGATGGGTAGCATAAGTGTGAGTGACAGAAAGCAAAACTGAGCTCCTTTAGAGCCACTATTTTTGGATATTTGGAGTTTTTTTCTCATTCTTTTTGTTAAAAGCACACACACACACACACACACACACACACTCTCCCTCCCTACACTTATTGATGTGTCTTCTTTTATTGTTTCTACCTGGAACTGAATTATTTTTCTTCATTGAGATATTTGGTTTTTAGGTGGCATCCTCCTTTCCAGTATATTTTATTAGCATTATTAACTGACTGTAAGAAAAAAAAAATTTCTGCTCTCAGAATCCTAGTAATTATTTTGATTCTTCTCTCCCTTTTCTCAAGCTCCTCGATCGTCAACACATTCTCAAAATCAAAGGATTAGAATTCTAGTTTCTTCTGACCTTGAAATTATTTGATTCCAAAACTTTTTACTGATTAATATTTCTCTCTTCTCTCTCTCTCTCTCTCTCTCTCTCTCTCTCTCTCTCTCTCTCTCTC
>JAJPUD010004670.1:0-41238 GCA_023553655.1 Myrmecobius fasciatus
TGTGTGTGTGTGTACGTGTGTATTTGTGTGTTTGTAGATAGAGTGAATCCACACTGAAAAATTAGAAACCACTATTCATCTGAAGACTGGGAATAGCATACTCTTAACATTGTACTTGGAAATGAAATGAGGTGAGGAGTAAGGGAGAGAGAAAGAAAGGGGAAGGAAGAAAGAAAACCCAAAATTAATAGTTTGTATGAAATGAGTAGTGGATTTGGATTCAAGAATCTGGGCTTTTTGTTTTGTTTTTTGTTTTGAGTCCTAGAAGCATTCACCCATATTATCAAGGAGATACAGAAGGAACAAAAATTCATATATTATGTGCCAACTAATTGTGCTAAGCATTTCATATTATTTGATGCTCATAACAACCCCAGAATGTATTGCCCTCATTTCACAGATGAGTAAATTAAGAAGTTGAGTGACTAACTCAGGGTCACCCAGCTAGGAAATGCCTGAGGGCACATTTGAACTGAAATCTTCCTAACTCTAATCCCAGTACTAGCTGCCTCTAGGCAAGTCAATGCACTTCCTTTTTTTTCTTTATTTATGAAAAAGAAAATTGAATTAAATAGACTAATTTCTGAAAATATCAGAATCATTGGACTACTTGAAAGTCATAATCAAAAGGGGGACCTGAACAGCATTTTTCAAGAATCAAGAAAAAATTACTTTAATGTCCTGAAAGCAGAGTACAAAATATAAAAGATGTATGAACAGATTTTGGAAAAAACCTGGAAAGACTAGTATGAACTGATACAAAGTGAAAAGATCAGAACCAGGAAAACATTGTACACAATATCAGCAACATTCTGTGATGATCAACTAAGATCAACTCAGCTCTCCTCAGCAATACAATGTTCCAAAATACAAAAGAATTACAAAAGGAAATGTTGCTCATAACCAGATAAAGAATTGATGGATTCTGATTATGTCTCAATGCATATTTTTTCAATTGTTTTATTCCTTTTTGTGTTTTTCTTTAGATTTATTTCTTCTTTCACAATTGTGATTAATATGGAAATATGTTTTACATGATAGTGCATGTATAATCTATTTCAAAATGCCTATCATCTTTGGAAGAGGAGAGAAACATTTGAAACTCAAAATCTTGTAAAACTGAATTTTAAAAATTTTCTTTACATGTAACTGAAAAAAAAAATATTTTAAAAAATAAACTCATCTCTGCACACCTATACAAACTGATGCACCTTTGAGTAATTTAACTTCTAAAATCTTCTTAAATCTTCTCTGATCAATAGTCTTTTCCACCTATGGCTTCCACCTAAGTGCCTATGAAGCTAACTCATTTCTGTTTCTTTTCTTTTCTTCTTTTTTTTTTCCAGAGGCCAGACTGAAAGTATTACTTTAAAAAGGATTCATATACCAGATAGAACACCTTTCATGTACACTATCCCCTAAAAAATCCTATTTATCTCACTAAAGAGCTTTAGCACCTGTGCTGGTATGATATCAATAGAGATTAAGTAAAGTGCTCACAATTTTATTAATAGGCCACAGCTCAGTGGTTGAGCACTCAACCTGAAATTCAAAGGGCTCCTTAGTAATGAGTTTATTTTTCATTGTTAATGGTGAAGTTACTTCTCATTTGCAAAACTATGTGTAAAGAAAGCAGAATATATTCAAGTTAGACTACGGCTAAAATAAAGGTCATTGCAGTCCACTGGCTAGAACCAATCATTTTTGCATAAAATATTAATGTTGCCTATGGTATATACAGGGAGAATCTGTGAGAGTGAATGAGCTTTTGGCCCTGGGTACTAAAAACAATATGCTAATTTATCTTTGATGAACCCTTTTCAAAGACTCTTTATTTGTTCCAAAAATCTCACCCTTTCCCCACCCATTGTCTTTTAAAAGATTTTATCACTTGAGACTAAAATGGAATGTAGAGTTTATCTAGTCCAATTCCTTCATTTTATCTTTTTTAAACATTTTATGGAATATTTAATAGTATAATTAAGTGCAAAATTTGTGAATTAATTTCATTGAAATCATTTAATATTGAATTCTGTAAACAGTTCTGTCAGTCTAATTCTCTATTAGGAATTCTTGTCCATTCATTTGATTTTATATTCTTCTTTATGTAATCATAATTAATATGAATCCCAGTGTTTTAGCCATCTTTATTTTTAATTTGTATTATTTCATAAAGGTCTTTCTAGAGTTCTTTGTATTCTTCATACTTACCCACTTTAATTAAATTATACCATTTTATTATTTGAACAAACCACCTTTTATGTAGTTTCCCCACTTTTTTCCCCACTTTTACATATAGCTAAACCTTTACCTTTTTGAGAATTTTACTATATTTCAAACTACATAAGATTCATAATTCAATCAGATATCCCTTTTCATATTCCCAAACTGTATATATACCCCATATTCTCTCATGTTCTCTTTTCTCTACATTTTTCAATTTGGTGATCAAATCATCCAAGGGCTCAGTGATAATCTTTCTCCAGATGACACCCAGATCTACAAGTCCTACCATTATCTCTCTCCTGGATTGCAGTTTCATATCATCCACTGCCTATTGGATGATATAAATTGAGATATTTCAAACTCAATATGCCCAAAACAGAACTCATGATATTTCTTTTCCTAAATCCATTCCTCTTTTACCTTGTGGTTGTCAAGGGCATCTTCATCCTTTAAAACACACAATATTATAAAATGCTGTCATCTTTGACTCTTGATTCTTTCATTTCACAAATGTAATCAGTTGCCAAATTTTGCATTTTCTGCCTCCCATAAAATCTCTCAAAAATATATTATTCTCCCCACTTACAGAAATACCACTCTAGTTAAGACCTCCCACACCTTTTACCTAGACTTTTAAAATAGCCTACTAAGAAGATTGTACACAGCAACACTAAGATTATACAATGATAAATCCTAACCGACATAGCTCTTCAACAGCAAGGTGTTTCAGGCCAGCTCCAATGGTCTTGTGAGGAAGAGAGCCATCTGCACCCAGAGAGAGAAAAGCGACGGCCTGAGTATGGATCACAACACAGCATTTTCACTTTTTATTGTTGTTTGCTTGCATTTTGTTTTCCTTCTCATTTTTTTTTCCTTTTTGATCTGATTTTTCTTGTGCAACATAATATTTGTGGAAATATGTATATTTGTTGGCTTACTTTTCATCTAGGTAAGGAGGTGAAGGAAGGGAGGGAAAAAATTGAAATGCAGGATTTTGCAAGGATGAATGTTGAAAATTATGCTTACGTTTTGAAAATAAAAAGCTTTAATAAAAAAAATAATAAAATAGCCTACTAATTGATTTCTCTGACTTAAATCTCTCTTTAATCTAATATTGGCTCTTCAAACTGCCAAATGATGTTCATATAGCTCAGGCTTGAATGCCTCTTGACATTCCTATGAAGAAAAATAACTCATATGTTTGGCCTTCAAAGTTCATTGCAACTTGACCTCAAGTTACTTTTCTAGCATATCCTATTTACTCCAGTCATCCTGGCCTTCTTCCCTGCTCTGGTATAACAACTTTCTTCAAAGGAAACCACTTATTCTAAGAGGTAGAAGTTAGAGAAGAATATGCTCTAGGAATGGAATACAGATTACAGTGAAGAAATTTAGAGTAGTGCATCATATAATCTGTAAGTACAAACCTGCAACTATCTATAGCTTGCTACCAGAGAAGTATAGATTTGCAGATCTTTGGGGTTAGGAAATTCTGAGTTGTAATGGAATTTCTGATCAGATGTACATAGCAAATTTAACTCTAATATGGTGAGCCTCTAGTGCAGGAACCATTATATTGCTTAATGAGGGGCAAATCAGTCAGGTTCAAAAACTGAGCAGGTTAAAGTTTCAGTGCTTTGCCTATCAGAGTGGAACCATGTCTGGGAGTAGTAGTCTCTTTACTTGTAGCCTCAACAAGATAAAAAAGTCTTAATTCAAATAAAGAAACAAAATCACAACCTCTATTTGGATCTCTTTTCTATCTTTCAATATATTAATTATATCATCTGACTATCTGAAAAATACGAATTGATTATCTGAACTGCTATTTTAATTCCTTCATTGTAGCTACTTTTCATATTAGTAGATAAATATAGGTCATTTTCATCCTCATCCATTTACTTTAAAGTTCTTTTGATTAAAATTTTAAAACATAAGATAATACATTTGTGCTATTTAGGTGCACTCCATCCTGATCAGGAAGCTGTCATCTTCACTTTTAAAATGGTGATTCAAGAATCTAAATATTCTTAGAAATGATCTTGTTGACTAGCTATTTACTTCTTAAGTCATTTTCCCATTTTCTACCTTCCTTGGCTTTGGTGGTAACAATTAAGAAAATATAGACTGGTCTTCTATAATTCATTATTTATTGAGCAAGAATTTCTAATCTATGGCAATACTTTTGAAATCCTTTTTGGCATATCATTTATGTCTCTATGAATCATACACATATGTGTCTCCCCTCTAACATGGAAGTCCAAACTAAGAGCTCCTCCCTCCTGGAAGTGCCCACAGCCAGCATCATCCCCGCCCCAATACTTCTATATTCACAGACTGTGCTAGCTTCTTCCCACAAAAGGCAACACAGCTTTCTGCAACACAGCTGGGCTTGGCATTCCTGATCAGCACAGTTTTTCTCAGTCTTCCTGGACTCAGACCCCTGACTCTTTTCTGCCCAGTAGGTGATCTGATTCAGGCTGAGGATCCCTCTGAATGTAGCTAGCCTCAGGGCTCTCAGCTGGCTGTTTCTGTGAAGCTATCCTGGACATGTTTACTGTTCACACTAGTTAAACCTCCATCCTGAGATCTTCTTAGGTTGTCACAGGAGGACCCCTACACTGCCCCAAGTCTTTCACAGGTTCTTTATGTTTTGTTTGTGGGGAAAATCCTCTGTAAGTGATAGGTTCTAATAAAATCAGATCATACTGCACTTCTGGATTTAAATGATGTCAACAAGCAATCTAGCAGCATTATTCTTCTGACCCACTGAGAAACAGAAATTCATGGCCATTGTATTCTAGGGATATATGGTTGCAAAGCTGAAAAAAAAAATCTGGTATGAAAGCATCACCAGAAGAAGAGACTATGATTAATTTGATTCAACTTGGATAATTTAAACTTATTAGAAGAGAGGAGGATTGAATGATTAATAGATAGGTCTTTTTCTATAATGTGAATGGTGACCACTTTTAGTGAATTTATTTCATTCTAATCACAAACAATACTCATGAATACTTACTATCTATGCCCTTCCTCTCTTCCCCTTACTAAATGCTCAGTATTGTACTTTCTCAAAGGGAAAAGGAGTATTGTCACACTAAATAAAAATGTGGTAGTGTCTTCCTAATAGCACCAGGAGAACAAAAAAGAATGCTGATTTTTTAAATTCATCTATTTCCTCCATTAATTTAATTTAATTGACTTTTAGACTTAAATACAAAAAAAAAGAAAAAAAATTGCCATGTACACAGCTGAACATAAGAGATGATTCAAAATATAAAGTAATGAACTTCCATTTCAAGAAAGTCTATAATAAATACTACATATTGTGTTCAGAGCTGTCCAACTTTTCTTTGCCTTCTTGTAGATTTTCTTTTTTTTTTCCTCTGCTGTGCACTTTTTACTTAATTCTTTTCTCCTTCCTCCCTCTCCCAAAGAAGACCACAGTGAAGTGCATGGATAGATATAGATAGATGATTAAATAGATACATGATAATTAAATGTATGTGTGTACATATGCATAACATTCATACATATGCACATACATATATATAGAAATCTATAATCATACACATATTCATTCAGATGCATATCTGTAAGATTGCCCTATGCTTATTTCCATTTGTCCTCATTTTCTCTCTATTTTCAGATTTATTAAGTAATTTAACCTTAATCTGTAACACAAATGTGTACACTGAGGGCCAAAATAAGTTTTCAAGGAAATAAAAACCTCAGTGGGATGGGGGGGGGGGCAACTGAATCACTTTTGATAAATATATGAAGTGAATTGATAATCAATCAATAAACATTCATTGAGCATTTACTATGGGTCAGGCAATGGGTTAAGCACTGAGATGCAAATACAAGCAAATACTCTCTCTGCTCACTAATAATACATGAGATACCAATGGGGAAAAATGTGGAGGAATACATCTGCATATAGGTGCATATAAAATATACACAGGGTAAAACCTTAAAAGGGAACCTTAGACAAGAAGCTCAGATGGCTAGGGGAATTAGGAAAGCTTCCTACAAAAGTCAGAATTTCAGCTGACTCTTTAAAGAAGTCAAGAATATTGAAAGACAGAAGAAAGACAATCTTTCAGAAATGGAGGAGAACTAATCAAAAAGAAGATAAAAGGGCCATGTGTAAGTTACAGGACAGGGACTAGTGCGGTTGGATAATAGAGTGTGTGCATTTCATCATAGAGAATACTGGGATGAGTCAAGTGAAAGGGGACTGGAATAGTAAGGAGAGACCCTTAAGTGCTAAAAAAAAAAGGGAAGAAAATAAATATTTTGAGGGAGTTCGCTATGTGCCAGGGATAATGCTGAGTTCTTTTTCAGTTATCACATTTGATCCTCATACCAATCCTGTGAAGTATTTCACATTATCTATTTCACAGTTGAGTAAACTGAGGCAGAGTTAAAGTGACATCTAAGGTCACACAACTATTAAGTATCTTAAGGCTGAATTTGAACTCAGACTTCCCAACTCCAAGTCCAGCCCTCTATCTGCTGCATCACACAGCTACATGTGAGAGGAATACAAGTTTAATTCTAAAGGTAATAGAGGAAGAGAAGGCTTTAGATGATAATAGTGGGAATCAGATGTTACTAGAGTTTATTGGGGAGGAAAAAGTTGAGAAGTGGAGGAAGGTTAAAAAAAATGACTCATTTATGGAATTAATTCAGCAGTTTTCAGTTGATGGATATTATCACTAGATTGAGCTGAATTAGAAGCATGGGAAGCCATGAAGTACATAGGAGTTTCCCAGCGGATGGGCAGGGAAGACATTCTTTGAGGTATTCTGCACATGTGTCAATGGCTCAGATTGCTTAACAGAGCTCAGAGCTCCACCTGGTGACTCTCAGAAAGATTATGCTCTGAGCAGTTCTTCCAGCCCACCCACAAGGTAACAAGTGGGCCATTATATGTTCAGAAGTCCAACCAACTGTTTTTCCCTTTTCGGTCCCCATAAGCAGAGTCGTTCCTTCTCTAAGGAAGAAAACTATTTGCACCTTTACCCTTCTCCTGGGACACAGTTTTACATCTTTCACTCTCAAAAAGGATAATAATTCCTTATATGTGCCAAGGTATTTATTTCCATTATAAATAAAAGAACATAATCAAGGGGAGAAAGGCTCTTCAAAAATGAGTGAGCTGCAAAAAGAACATCACCAACTATGTAGGCCTGTGCAATTATTTGCACCCTAATGTTAAAGCTGATTTGTTCCAGGAAATAATACCTCTTCCTTTGCTGGAGTTTTGCCCCTGTTGTTGGGCCCTGGAAATCTGAGCATTTTTCTCTGTGTGACCTCCATTCTCGTTGCTGTGACACACAATCTCAGCAGAGCCTGATCCACAGTGACTGATGGCAGAGTTAGTAATGTCAATGGGAGTGAGGCAGCTTATTAGTCCTTTCAGTCTGTTTCCAAATAAACTCATTCCAAGGTTCAGGCACTGATTGGACTCTTTAGGAAAGTATTTCTCTTCCTAGTCAATATTGGAGGCTTCCCTGATTATACAGATAACTGTCCCTGACTGGAAACTGTCACACAAGCTAGCAAATAAACAAGATAGAATAAACCATCAATTATTTAGTATGATGAAGTCCAGTTATTTATCTCGCTTGTAATAGCAGCAACAGTGGACTGTGACTTCCTTCTGGGTAGGGATCAAAATGGCAATTTATGCTTCTGCAATCAAAAGAGGTTTACAAATGGATTATTGGAATTTCACTGCATTCCTTCCCAGGTGTTTTCACTCTGTTTTAATGTGGTCGCTCTTATACCATTTTTTTTCCTCCTGCAAATAATTTTCCATAATGGTCTCTACTGGGAGGGCTCATAGTAATAGAAAAAGGATAAAGGAAAGCCTCAGAAGCTTATTTTTTACCTGTATAATTAAATCTTTTCATTTTATTCTTCTGCTGATGCACTCATTATGATTACCTCTGGGCATAAACGTGATGCAAAATAAATGTCCAACCACTGAGGATATTAAATAAAGTCATATTGACCAAACATATCTTGCAGCACTGATCCTGAAAGTGGAGGGAGATATGGGTCTTCTCCTTAGATTTCATTGATATGGGGAATTCTTAGGAAAAAATCCATCTCTTACTGCAGAACAATCATTAGTTCTAGCATTTAGAATCTTAATCTGCTACCTGGCCTGTGGAAAAGTTATGTGACTTAGCCTGAATCATGAAGCTAGTGTGTGTCAGAGGTGAGACTCAAATCCAGGACTTCAAAGCTGGTTTTCTGTCCATTATACCAACTGCCTCTGGTAGAAGTAAATATATGTGAATTTGAGTACACATGTGTCTTTAAGATGCCTTAGAAATCACCTGGACAATGCTCTTATTTTAGAGAGCAAGAAAATGAAGTCCAGGATAATTGTGAGAGAACAAAGATTCAGATCCACATTTTCAGATAGATAGAAAGCTGTATTAGCATATTTCCATACATAAATCTATCATATTTAGTCATTTTGGGTCATGTCTGACTGTTTGAACTTTTGGGGAATTAGATATTAGAGTGGTTTGCCATTTCCTTCTCCAGCTCATGTTACAGATAAGGAAACTGAGGTAAACAGGGTTAAGTGACAGTCCAGGATCTCACAGTTAGTAAATGTCTGAGATCAAATTTAAATTCAGGAAGGTAAGTCTTCCTGACTCTAGGCTTAGGAACTATCTACTGTACTACCTGGCTGCTTTATAACAGTATAGTTAGGTATATATGTAATATATTAGATATAAATCACAAATATACATTGTAGCAATGTTTTCTTATTGTTGTTCAGCAAATTTTCAGTCATGTCCAATCTTTATGACCCCATTTGGGATTTTTTTGGCAGAGACACTAGAGTACTTTGTCATTTCTTTCTCCAGCTCATTTTGCATTTTAGGAAATCAAGACAAAATGTCTCAGATCTAGGATCATACAGCTTAAACAGGGTTAAGTGACAGTCCAGGATCTCACAGCTAGTAAATGTCTGAGACCAGATTTAAACTCATGAAGATGAGTCCTCCCAAGCTCAGGTCTAGAAGTATATACACTGTCCCACCTTACTACCTTATACTATGAATATATATTGTCTAAATGCATGTTTGGATCTACATAGACATATATGTACATAAATAAGCAAATAAGTAATGTCTCAGAACTGGACCACGTTTTACAACTGAGTGACCTAAGGCTCAGAGATTTTAATTTCTTTCTCTGAGATTGTAGAAAGTACCATACAATAAAGTACCATACAAAAAAATCTAACCCTATTCCACTGTCTCCAAATCCATTGGGTTTTGACAGAGTGACAGAATTTCTGGGTTGGAGAGCATCTCAGCAGCTATCTATCTGAAACCATACCTGAAAATGAATTCTTTTTGAAACAGAATAATTGCCAAGTCCTTGTATGGCCTGAATTTGAAGAACTATAGTGAGGAGTAAGCGATTATCAACTAAGATAGCTCATGTCTCTTATCAAGCTGAAGTCTGCTTTCTTCACTCATTGCTCCTAAATTCTATCGGAAGGAGGCGAGAAGAAAAAAAACTAATCTATCTCCCATGAAACATGTTGTCATCTTCCAACTATTCTCTTTTCAAGTCTAAATTTTCTCTGTTTTTTCAACTGATCCTTGTGACCTGATCCATAATCCAGGCTGCTTTCTCTGAATGTTCTAAAATGTATATTACTATTCTTACTAAAATGTGGAGTGTAAACTAAACACATTATTTGCAACAACATCTGACTGGAACAGGGTACAGTGGAACTTATCAGTTCTGTAAGAGCAGACTCTATGTCTCTGTTAATAGAATCCAAGATACAGCATCAGCTTTTTAAAATGCCATAACATAATGTGGACTCATATTGATTTTGTAGTCAACTAAAACTCCCTAAAGTCATTGCCTTTTACCTTCTCATCCTCTGCACAAATATTTTTCTTTAAAACATTGAGTCATATATAGATCAGTGTGAATTGCTTTAACAGAATACATCTTTCATTTATTTAATAGCACATTCATTCAACAAACACTTAGTAACAGTACCATACTCCCTCACATGATCTTTATGGGATAAACTCTACAAACTTTCAAGATCTCTATAAATATGAGTTCTTATTAGCAACAATAGTCATAATATATATTTAAAGAAAAAGCATGTCAGGGTATGCAATGACAACTGAAAGTGTTTATAGGCCACATAAGATTTATACAACTCAAGTCCATTTCTGTTCTACCTCTACCAATTTGATCTTAGTGATCAAGGCTTCTCTTCCTTTCTCCTACTGTGTCAATGTACTCCAAAGGAAGAGTACAGTTTGTAAGGCATATCAATAAAAAAGGAGTACATCAAAAATAATAGAATATATAACACACATATATAGCTATATATAACATGTATAATAATAGTAAAATAAAATAAAATAGAATAGTAAATCAGAAATCATATGACAAGGTAAGGTAATGGGAATATATACAAATAAATTGTTATAAAAACTTGGGTGAATCCAAAAGGTTCTACAAGAAAGAAGCATCATTGACACAGCTGTAATAGTTATTGTTTATCGAGACCTTTGATGTATTCCCTAAAGGCTAGTAATCAGAAAGAAATGGATGAAATGTGGAATACTATTTGAATATAAGCAGAATACATATGAAAATGATTGCATGAAGCTAATATCTCTATAGAATTCTAGTCCTTTTGGCATTTTATACTCAAGTGTTCAAAAATCAAACTCATTATCTACCTGCTTAAACTGACACATCCTCCAATTTTCCTTGCTCTATTGAGGGTAATACTATTTCTTCAGTCGTGTGTGTATGTGTGTGTGTGTGTGTGTGTGTGTGTGTGTGTGGTGTGTGTGTGTGTGTGTAAAGTAGATGTCTATGAACATAGACACATACTATATATAATTGTACACATACTTGGTAGTACTAAAGAGCTAAAGATGGCTCCATCATCTTTTATATCCTATTAGTTGGCAAGATTTGCTGCTTCATTTCTCAATTTCTCTCACATTCGTCCCTTTCTTTTCACTCATACTACAATGTCACTATTTCAGATACTCATCACATCTCCCCAAGACTGTCACAATAATCTCCTAATTAGTTTCCCTGCACTCAAGAAGGTTCTCCTTTGCAATCCATTATTCACCAGTTGCCAAAGTGATATCCCCAAAACATGTGTGATCATGAAACTCCCCAAATTAAAAAGTCTTTATGATTCCTTTACCCTACTAAAAATACAACCTCTCCTAGCATTTTTCAAGCACTTCTCATTCTGGCTTCAGCTAATTTTGCCAGACTCATAGATTATTTCTCCTCATGCACTTAACATTTGAACTAATTTTTTTCCATCTCCTATATTTGTATTTTACTACGGGTTTTCTGTCATGTATAGAATTTTCTCCTTCACTTTGTTTCTGGGAACTCTCAGCTCCTATCAATGTTAGGTCCAAGTGTCCCATGTTTTTTTTAAAAAAATCTTTCTGGGAAAAGAATCTTTACATCCAATATCTCTGATGAGGATTTCTTAAACAACACATATAATTAGCATAAGTAGGTAAGACTAATGGATATATGATCAAGGAATAGGAACAAATGTTACCAAAAGAATCACTAGATATAATAACCACAGGAAAGATTGCTCAAAATCATAAATACAATAAATGCAAATTAAAATAACTCATATTTTATCTTATTTCTGGTAAATTTGAAAAAGTGACAAAATGTGAGAGTTCACAAGACTAGAGAAAATATTACATTACCACCGTTTTGAAGGAGTTGTGAATTGTTCTGTCTATTCTATGAAAACAATTTGGAATTATGCTAAGAATGATTAAAATCACTAAATCCTTTGTTACTAACATGAGGCATATACCTAAAGTAGATTACTGATGAAAAGAAAGTTCCCATGAACACTAAAATATTCAAAGCAACACTTTTTATGATAACAAAGAACTGAGAAAAAAATGTGTGTCCACCAATTGGGGAACAACAAAACAAATTGTGGTATATCAATAAAATGAAATAAGTCTATACTCTGAAAAAGGACAAATTCAGAGATGCATAGGAAAATATGAATGAACCATTTCTTGATAAAATAAGGAATACAAAGAATACATGAAATAGAATTAATGACTACAGTGGAAATAAAAATGACAACAAAGAAAAGAAAATGAAAGCTGTGTAATTATAACAACAAAGATGAGCTTCAGAAAAGAACTGAGATAATTCTCTTCTCTCTAATACTTGAATATATGGAAGACTGGGAGATGATGGGCTGTGGTTACAGATGCTCACGAGTTTGTAGATCTATCTTAATTTGACTTGTTTTTTTCTTTGAAAATAGTTACAAAGGACAACTTGGATATGAGGACATAGAGAAATGTTAAGAAATAAGGGTTATATAAAGACAAAAGATAAAACAAATTTAAAGGCACACTTTTCAATTCTGTTACTTATAGCAACTTTTAACCTTAAAGTCACTTTGAATTTATTATATAGTGTTTCTTTGTCAACATGTTATATTCCCCCAGTAGACTGATTTTAAGATACTTTAAAGCACATTGTTTTTCTGTGTTTTTGTTTTGTTTTGTTCGTTTTGGTATTTTATGTATTCCAAGGACCTAGTCCAGGACCTGACAAGTTATAGAAACTTAATAAGTACTTAATGATAAATGGAATACTTAGTGCATATGTTTTAGGACTATGAAGAAGCAAAGGACTGCTACCTGGACCACTGCAGGTTTTGGTTCTTCATTCTAGCCCCATAAATGCTTTTAAAAAAAAGTACAATATTAGGACTGATGCCCTTTCCAATCTTCGCTCATTAACTAAAAATGGCAATCCTGAAGTGATTAATTATTGCTTACTTGACATTAGGATAGGATGGCTAAAGTTGAAAGAAGAAAAAGAAGTCTTAGAAAGAAAAACACAATGAATTCTAGCTACTCCAAAGAGGCAAATTGAAGCTCATTATAAGGGGACATTTCCTAAAAATTAGTGTAATAAATTGCTTCAGGACATACTGCATACCTCCTTGCTTCAGGCATTTCATGCAAAGTTGGATAGCTAGTTGACAATTTTTTCTAAAAGAGATTGTTGAACAAGATAAGCTGAGGTCTCTTTCAGTTCTTATATTTCATGATTAAAAAATTAAGATGGCACAGTCCAGTATATTTGGAGTATTTTAAGATAAATAACAACATTTAGAGAGCTGGGCAAATCCATTGAAACTGGTCTGCCTCAGTTATCCCAACTATACAGTGGAGGGGATAATAGCAGCCATCTCTCAAGGCTGTTGTGAGATTCAGATGAGATCATACTTAGCAAAGTGCCTGGTACAAAGTAATTGGATGTTCCTTTAAAATGGTGGGAAGACTAGGTAAGTAAAGGCATGCCTGGACAAGAATAAAAATCACAACTGATATTTATTTTAAAAAATTTAATTGAATAAAGCATTTCACATGTAATATCACATATGAAAAACAATCTTGTGAAATAGGTACCAGAGAGATTCTTTGCCCCATTTCTACGGATGAGACAACTCAAGCATAGTGAAATTAATTGACTTATTTATATTTACACTGATCATAAGTGGCAAAGGCAGGATTTGAGTCCAGGTTTCTAAGACACCAGGTCCAGTATTCTAGCCAATATATCACACGGAATCTGCTGAACATCAAGGATAAAAAGTCTGGTAATCTAAGAGCTAAATGCTGCTTAGTTGTAAATGAGGCAACATTCCAAAGATTGACTCTGGGTTATGGGAAATGAGGACAAAATAGCTTGCTGAACAGAAGAGAAAGAGATGGGGGAAAAAAATTAAGATTTTGAAGAATTAGGCTCTTTCAAGAAATTAAAGGAAATTAGGTCCAATAGGATAGGGCTAGCAAAATATGCTATAAAACTCTGAAGTTTAATTTTACAGACACAGTAATTAGGGTTGTCTTTTCCCTAAAGAATGGGTTTGAGGGAAGGAAATTTCTAGGGGAGAGATAGAAGTATAATATAGAAAAGAAATCAAAAAGCTAATAGGTTGATTTTATTATTGGAATTAGAAAAGACATCGATATCCACCTAGATCAATCCCATAGGTGAGGACTAGGGTTCAGTAAGCTTCTGTGACTTGCCTAAATGAACAATAACCAAATTCCTAATTAATAGTGTTGTTAAGGATCTTCACTGGATCCTCTGTCTCTATCTCAGTCTCAGATGCTCTTCTATTGGATTATCCAAAAGAACAGTTTCTACTATTTAAGACTATTGCTAGCATGAAACTGACAAACTGAGATCCAAACTTCCTACCTGAATCTAGCTGTTTGCCTCTGTCTTCATAACAGTGGTGGTTTTAACCATGTTACTGATAGATTATAACCAACTTAAACACTACTGCACATATGTTATAAATTTACCACGAAACAACCCCATTCCTTTTGGCCTGGTTTTTAACTTCATGGTGTTTTTTAGCCATAATGTTTTCCTTTGTCCTCATATTGCTTCTGAGGGAGTATTCTGGCTTCCTTCTCCCTCTCCTTCTCTTTATTTTATAAAAGAAGGGAATAGGTGCCTAATTGACATGCTCCTTACTGACGAGAATATCATGACATGAACTCCCTCCCTCCCTTCCTCCTTCTCTCTCTCTCTTTCCTTTCTCTCTGTTTCTGTTTCTATCTCTATCTCTGTCTCTCTGTCACTGTCTCTGTCTGTCTCTCACTTGCTTTCTGTATCACTTTTATTTTTTCTCTCCATCTATCCATGCACATAGCATGTATGTAATATACATACATATATGATAGGTGTTCACAATCAATTAATTTATGCGTACACATATCATTACATGTGAATCACATTAATGTTTTTATCATATCTTTATATGTATACATGCAGACATATAGACCATATACATATAAAAATCAAAGGATTTACATATATACACACATATATCTGTTACATATGTTATGTATAAAACATATAAGTTGATATATAAATCATTTATACATAAGTTTATAGACAAATAATTTATATATAAATTTATGTGTAAATCATATGTGTATATGCTTAATATATATATAATATGCATATTTACATATGTATTGGGCATGTATTTTGACACATAAATACACACAGACATATATGCATGTATGTATGTATATTTATATGTATGCATGTATCTCCATAATCAACTCTAAATGGATCTCTAAATGAATCCATTTCTGAATGCTATGACATAGCACAGTGGATGGAAGAATAACTTTAAAGTCAGGAAGACCTAGATTTAAGTCCTACTACTGACACATACTAGCTCTATGACCATACATACATATATAAATCTGCATACACCTAAGCAAAAAAATGTGTATTCACAAGCTTGGGAGAGACATTGAGAGATATCTCTTCATCTTGCTCATTCTTCTCTAAGGAAGATGATGATTCCTTCACTGTGTGGATTAGGAGAAAAATCCCAACTTTGGATATTTTTTTCTTCTGAAGGGGACTGGCCTAGAAATATGACTCTCTGTCCCTGTAAAGGTTACCAGCTTAGACAACAGGAACAAAACAAAAACTGCTTTCCTGGTTGGAGAGTACTCCAAATTCACACAGTTCATGACTTACTCCCACCAAAAACTAGTTATACAAAGATCATCACAAATAACAAAGAGCAAGTAAATCTATTTGTCTATGCAACATATCAAAAAGAAATTGTAGTTCTACTGACCAGAATATAACAGAAAGGACATAAGAATGAAAGAGCTCTTTTCAAAGACCACTAGGTTCAATCTGATATCTTCCTTAAAACCATAGGAGAAGTCTAGCTTTCCATAAAGGGGAAATTCCAGGAAATCTCTTGAAAGCATGCTACTGTTTCTAAAATCTTTCTTTTTCCCTTCTGGAGTTGATCCAAAAGAATATTTGCATTCACAAAATGAGTCCAATAATATGTACCTTCCCCTAAGCATCTTGTACCCTAAGCAACTCTACTCCTCACACCCAGAATCCAGCATCTCAGCATTCTCTTTACCAATCAGGTGTCTCCTTCTACACATGTAGCACCATGCAAAATTTACATGGTTGTAATTGCTGATTACAAATGAATGAATTAAAAAACATTTATTAAATATTCACTATGTTTCAGACCCTATGTCAAGCACTGAGAAAAAAGGGGGTAAATTACCACCCCCTTTCTCAAAGATCTCATATTCTGGAGAAGAGAAAATATATGAGAGGTGCAGTTGCTTGGCCAGTCTAGGCCAGGTTGATCTAGAGCATCTGCCTGATAGGGAAGAGAAAACTGAAGGGAACGTCCCATCCCCACTGGAAAGGAAAGAGTGGATTTAAAGGTCAGAGATTCCATATGGTAGGGTTAGGATGTAAGAGTTAATATTTCTCAAGAAAAGGAAATTGGGAAATGTCAATTGGTAGGAAAATTGGGAATGAGAACAGGGTGACATGAAATATAAGGTTGGGGGTAACATAGGGAAATCCACTTAGTTCCAGTTTTAACTGAGGCCCTAAAGATACCTCCTAGTGAATTGTGGATTGCCTGGAGATGGAAATAGGAAATGCTTCCTGGGCCCTCAGGCACTTCCAAAGTGGGTGAGTCCCTACATTAATCAGAACTTCAGTTACACAGATAAGATTATTATCAAATACAGATTTGCATGAGTGAAAATAATTTTCTCACAGGGAGTCATTTGCATTGATAAAATCTTGTCTGGGTCCAAAAGGGAGAGGGCAATCAACACTGTGAATGTGAGTTATTTGTTTTCAATATATTTGGATCATGAACTCTAATTATGAATGTCATTGAAAGTCTAATATTAACATGTCAGAAGAGAGAAAGTCTTATAGGTAGCTCTCTTGGGTTCCCTCTCACTCATTTTGTGACATGGGATCATCACAAACCACTGGTGTTTCATGGGTCCCAGTTTTGATCAGCTCAACACTGCCCAAGCACACAAGAGACACACACACCTCCTTCATTTCCATATGGAAAAGCAACCAGGAACATCCAGGCCTTAGAGGTATACTGCTGAACTGAAACCAATCATCAAAACTATCTTCTTTCTCCCTTACCCAGCATAAAATTCTACACAAGCAGCATCAAGAGGCCAGTTTCCAAACACTAGCAATGAAAATCCTGCCTCTCCCTGCCATTATATTCTTGGCATAATAAAGATTTGCTGTTGCTGTTGTTGTTGCTTAATTATATTATTTCTTTTATTTGAAAATCCAATTGTTGTTTATTGTCCTGAACAGTAATTTTTTTGGTCCATTACCTACCCAGGCAGAAACTGATATTAATGCTTACATAATTTGAAATTATATATATATATATATATATATATATATATATATATATATATATAAAATTATATACATATATACATACATACACATACATATACACACACATATATATAACCACACACATATATATGTATGTGTATATATATATATATATAATTATGAGAATTTATACAGGCTTTACCCTCAAAGAGGTCTCTCCTCTTGGTGAGAAACAATATGTCAAGGGAGGCAGCATAGCCCAGTTGAAAATGTTCAAAATTTCAAGGAGAAGACCTGGGTTTGAGTTTCAACTTGGGCTTAGGAAACTCATTTCTCTCCTATGAGCCTCACTTTCCTCATGTGTAAAATATAAATGCTGGGCTTAATTATCTCTAAGTTGATTTATAGCTCTAAGTCTATAGTCCTATAAATTTGTCATTGTTTTTATTTTTTTAATTTATTTATTTATTTTTTTTTTTTGCTTTTTGCTGAGGCAGTTGAGGTTAAGTGACTTGCCCAGGGTCACACAGCTGTCTGAGACCAGATTTGAACTCAGGTCCTCCTGACTTAAGGACTGGTACTCTATTCACTGCACCACCTAGCTGCCCCCTGTCATTGTTTTTAATAGAAAAGTTAATTGGGGCAGGAGAGGGGAGAGTCATTAATAGCCCGAAGAGATTTGGAAAGGTCACATGTAGGAGGAACCCATACTAGAGCTGAACTTTGAGACTATGTATAGGTGGCAGCTTGGACAAATTCTTTTATTTCAGAGGTGAAGTGTCATAAAAGGAATAGTGAGTAAGTCAGTGAATAGAGTAGATATTAAAGGGAATAAAATATAGTACACCTGAAAAGGTAGCCTAGATCTAAAAGCTGTGAAGATCTTTAAGTACCAAACTGAGAAGTGTATATTTCATCCTAGAGATAAAAGGAGTTGGTTGGCAGTTGGTGGAGAATGGTTTATATAGTAAACACTCATAAACAATTAAGGTAGAGAAATTAATAAAGAAGCTAATACAACTATACAGATAAGAGGCAAAAAGTACTTGATTGTTGTATGAATACAAAGAACCTGAAGGAAAAAAAATGTTGAAGTAGGTAGAATTAAAATGATTCAGCAATTTATTTGATATGTGGGGCAAGGGAGAATAAAAAAATGAAGATTATTCTGGATGGCGAAATCTGATTTTCTGGAAAAATGGGAATGCTCATGACAGAAATAAGGGAAGTTGGGGGTAAGGGTGAAAATAGGGAGAATAGGACTTTGGGGATAAAGATAATGAGTATATAATTAGTTTATACCTAGTTTGAGATGGCTATAGTTCATTTTATGAAAGATATCAAGTAGTTGTGGTATTGGACTGGAGTTTAGAAGAGAATTTAGGACTAGATATATAGATCAGGAAGGAATATTCATAGAAATTATAATTGGCATTGTCTCCATGTAGAAAAGAAAAGTATGGTGATTATTATAGGACCTGGGGGATTCTGGTTTTCTGAAGGGACAAAAAGAAAATTACATTAGCAAGGTCATAACTGGAAACTTTGGCATCTTGAGTAAATCACATGAAAGATACTCTCACATCAACTTTATCATTCATGATGTGAAACTGATACAAGATCTAATTAACATAATACAATTGAACTGTAGCAAGGACTCTGGAAAACCGGATACATGATCCTATGGAGAGAGACATCATGAAACTGACCCTGATAGATTAGAATGAGACAACTACTACACAGGACCCCACCTAAAGACTAGGCCTAGCAGGGTCTCATCCAAGACAAAGCTACTAAAGTATGGAAACTGAAGAGAAAAAGGAGTGCCATCTGGTACCTTCATATTTTAGTTATTTATTCTTGTTAATGAGGTGCTAAGCTCAGTTGTTTTTGCCTGGTGAAGATCAAGTCCCCTCAAAATAGAAATGTATCAAATTAAAGATTTGTGAAATCTTTGTAAATTATGATTTTAAATCTCCTTGATTTAAATGTTGATACTTGGAGATAAAGGCCCTCTCATCTTTCCCTAGTTATGGCTTTGAATAGTGGTTATCAGGAATCTCTCCTCAAAAAGCAAGTGGAGTGCAGAGTTCTCCCTAATTAAAATAAAGTGACTGAGAGAGCAAGTCTGGGTTTGTGTCTGGCAGCGCCAATTCCCTATTGCATCCAGACAGCTTTTCCCTAATCCCATATTAATATTTTATTGGATTTCTGAAATATTGCAATTATGAATACTTCAACTCAATTACTGACATGTTCTTAAAGGAGATGAACAAACTACTCTCCTTTCAGAAGCTCTCCTTAAAAGCTTCTGAAAGAATTAGAGAAATGCAGCTTATTTCAACCAGAGGCCAAAACAGAGCTAAGTCATTGTCAGTGCCTAAGGACAGAGCTAGACAGAAGTACATGAAAACCTTCAGGGCAGCCAAGGACTCTGCAGCAACTTAATTTTCATCCAAATCAAAACCAGGGGGAATCAGGGTCCAGAAAGGAAAACAAAGACCTGAACCAAAGTCCTTCATCTCTAAAGGTCAGTGTTGAAGGGTTTCTGAGGGAACCATTTCCTATTCAAAGACAATTAAATTTCCTTTGACATTTAAATGGCTCCATGTAAGATTGAGAGGAATGTATGAAATGGTAAGAATCTAAATCCATTTATTTTCTCTGATGTTCTCAATGAATAAAGTAAAAACAAAACAAACAAACATAAAATAGCTTCTTCCAGATGGGAGGAACAAAGCCTAAGGGTAAAATGATTTTATCTGACAACACACATAACTCCACAAACATAACGTTCATCAAAAACTTACAAAGTCTTGTCAATTGTGTTTCTTTGTAGTTTAATTACATAAGTAATGAAGAGGAGAGAAATAAAAGTCCAATCATTGTGTTTCTCTAAGACCAATTTATTTTGAGAAAGTATATTATGGAAGAAGTCCTTATATAGTAGATAAACTTCTGAAGACAAGGGTCTGAATCACAGGGGCTCAGCTCCCTAGTGGTGGAGCCTAAGAGAAATGATTCCCTTTGTGCCAGCCCAGTTTACTACTGTGTAAAATCTAGTAACAGAAGAGGAAGAAGAGGAGGAGGAGGAGAAACAGAAACAGGAAGAGGAGGAGGAAGAAGAGAAAGAGGAGGAGAAGGAGAAGAAGAAAAGAAGAAGAAAAAGAAGAAGAAAAGAACAAGAAGAAAAGAAGAAGAAGAAGAGGAGGAGGAAGACAAGGAGAAGAAAGATGAGAAGGAAAAAGAAGAAATAGTGGTGGTGGAAGTAGAAATAATAGCAGCAGCAGCAACAACAGTACTACTAGTAGTAGTAACTAGTAGCAGCCTTAGCAGCAGTAATAGTAGCATCAGCCAGAGCAACTGCAATTATAGTGGTAATGGTAGTGGTAGTAGTAATAGTAGCAGTAGCAGTAGTGAAGTTGTGGTAGTGATAGTGATAGTAACAATGGCAGTATTAGTGGTGATGGTGGTGCCAATAATATCTTTGCATGAATTTTAAAAGCTCAAAATACTATTAAAAAGAAAAAAAACATAGTAGCAGTAGAAGTAGTAGTAGTAAGATTAATAGTAGCAGTAGGTGTAGCAGCAACAGCAGTAGTAATAGTAGCAACAGCAATACATAATAATGGTAGTAGTAGGAATAGTGTGGCAGTAGCAGCAGCAGTCGTGTGGTGGTAGAAACAGTAGTAATATTGTAGTTTTAGTACTACTAGTACTTGTTAGTGCTAGCTAACTTAAAGACTGTGGGGATCAAGTACACTAATGCATTTTGTAACTGTGAAATGCTAAGTAAACATCTAAATACTTACCTTATAATTTTGGAGGTTGGTAATGAAAATCCACAAGAATTCAGTGTGAATGATCGTTAGATCTTACATTGGAAAAGTATGAGATTGGATAATGTCTGTGACCTCACCCTCATTTCTGTACTTTTTGGAACAATCCCAGAATACTGGCCTTACCCTGAATAACTGCCATCCATATCCTCTCTGGAAACGGGAACTAAAAGGAAACAGCTATTAAAATTCATTAAAATTGTATCAGGCTGGATGGAGAACATGTAGGAAAACTGCTGTATAGTCTCAAGTTCAAAATCTGCCTTTCTTGTTCTTACAAGCTGTGTGATCCTGGGCAAGTCACTTAAATTCTCTTGATTTTGATTTTTCCATCTGTAAAATGGAATAATAATTAAACCCATTTCACAGGGTTGTGTGGGCTTTTCATTTATATCTAGTGTTTTACAAACTCCAAGTATTATATGTATTGCAGCTTTTTTCCCCTCAATTAGCATCATGATCTCTTCTCATAGCATGTACTGTGTTTGCGTGGATTCAGTAATGACAGAGTATCAGTACATCCAACACCAGTTTTAGGAGACTTTTAGATGCTGTGATGAGTAAAGAAAAGAAGCCGTAAGGACACAGTATTGCTCTCCTCTGCCACACTCTTCTCAGGCTCTTCCAAGCTTTCTTCCCCAAACAGTACTTAATTGCTCTTTGCACATTCCCCCACAGTTCTCTGCTCTAACATCTTCCTATTTTTGCTCCAAGGCTAAACTTGTGCATTCAACATCACTTTTCATTCACTATCAATCCTTGTCCTTCTGGGTTTACCCAAATTCTACCCCATTCTCACTCCAAACTCCAGATCTGTATCCACCTAAGAAGTATAATCAATTGCTCTCTTCTCACCAGATCCTGTTGCAATGAGCTAGGGAGGAAATCTTTCTTCCTTAGTGCAAATAGTATCACCCTGGTGCCTCTCTGCCTTCCTGACCCACAGCATGAGTATTCTGTCTTATCCTTAATTGAGAACACATCCTATTTACCCATGCAATTCTCCATGTCTTCTCTTTCTGTTCATTAATTATAACAATTATAACTACTGACCTTTATATTCAATTCTGTCAAAGCTCTTTTAAATCCCAGTTCTTCTGATTTAATATCCAGAATTCTTTCTACTATACTTTACTGCTTTAGTATAACTAAGAGAAGTTTTAAAAAATATGATTGCTGTGTAAATTCTAAGTATACGACCTGAAGAAGACCATAGATACCTGGGACATCCTGTTTTCATACTTTTCTTAGCCTGATATATATTTGTGTGTCTCTAATATTCCAAGAAACTAAGCACAATCCCCTGGAGAAGGTAGTTCTATCTAAAGAGTCAATTTAATTCAATTTAACAAATATATATTAAGCATCAATCATGTGCTAGGCAGAGAAGCGGCATGGTTTAGTAGACAAGAAGTCAATCTTTAAGTTATAAAGAAATAAATTCAAGAGCTCAAATCCTGTTATTTTCACTTGCTTTCAAACCATAAGAAAGTCACAAAATCTCTCTGGACCTCAGAAAATAAGGGGTTTGGAGCAGATTGTATCTAAGGTACCACTATCTTTAATTCTGAAGCAATAATCTTTTGATGCATAACCTAAGCTACTTTTTAAGAATATAATATACATGTTATGCTGGTCTGATGTGGTAGAGAAGATTTTTACATTAGAAGTTCCATACACTGAAGAAATCATATTAAAAGGAAAGGAAAAAAAAGAATGAGAGAGAGAAAGAGAAAGAGAGAGAGATACAGAAAGGAAGGGAGGGAGGGAGGAAAGGAGAGAGGAAGGAGGAAGGAAGGAAGGAAAGAAGGAAGGAGGAAGGAAGGAAGGAAAGAAGAAGGGAAGGAAGGAAGGGAAGGAAGGAAGGAAGGGAAGGGAAGGGAAGGGAAGGGAAGGAAGGAAGGAAGGAAGGAAGGAAGGAAGGAAGGAAGGAAGGAAGGAAGGAAGGAAGGAAGGAAGGAAGGAAGGAAGGAAGGGAGAGAGAGAAAAAAAGAGGAAGGAAAGAAAAGAAAGAAGGGAGGTAAACTAAAAGGGAATAAGAATGGAAGTCATTTATATAATATTTACTATATATCAGATACTGTGCTAAGCACTTTACAAATGTTATCTCATCTGATCTTAGAACAACTCTATGATGAAGAAGCTATTATTATTGCTGTTTTATAGCTAAGTGGTTTGCCCAAGGTCACACAGTTAGCATCTAAGTCTGAATTTGAACTCAGATCTTTCTGATTCCAGGCCTAGTGGTCTAGCTTCCAAATAGGCAGCAGCAAGAGCATTTAACAGAAACATACTTCTAATCTCAAGAATTCTACAGTGAAAAAGAGTAGAGACCTCTAGGTTGGGGATTGTTCGCTTGTACATGCCTATGAACAGAATAATAAAATTGAAGAACTGACAAATAGTTAATTGACTAACAATTGCGGCTGTTGGTGAAAGTTGACTCCTGAATCCACTAGTTGAGTTTATTTTTGATACTGTGTCTCTAAGGAATATTACATTTGCCTCCTGCTTCCATTCTTGTATACTACCTGGATAGGTGAGGAAGTAGTTACTTCATTATAAGAACTTAATTTTATTACCATGCTATTTCACACAAACAAAATCATCCCCAGGTTTGATCAAACTCAAAGTTTCAAAAATGTGATTACACTAGGATTTATTTAAACAAAAGAAGCATCTGCCAAAGTCTTACAGAGTGTTTATCTATTGACTAGTTGACATAAATACACACAATAGTTTGTTAATAAATCTGTAAGGGAGTTAAAAGATTCCAATTAGTTTTCTCATTTGATTTATCCAGGATTTTTTTTCTTTTGCCATGAGTTATTTATCTCAGTTTCTTTTTCTGATGTCACAGGAAATTGTCAGACACTGGCAAATAGGTTTGATTCAGAAATCCTTTTCTTACCTTTTATTTTTCTCTTAAGTCCAACTGAGGCAGGTACTCAAATGACTCATTAGAAGCAAAATATGCTGTATGTTATCATTTTCAGAGAGAAATATTTTTACAATTTTGACACACAAGGCCAGGATGAGGAGTCAGCATATTCTCACACGTTCTCTATCACCCAACAACTTAACCTCCTCTCAAATCTGCTTCAGCCATTTCAATTACCCTGTTTAAGCTGTAAGTATTTTCACCTGCCAATACATAGGTCATCTCCTTTTCATGAGGTCAGAATCTAACTCATGGTCCTCCTCTCTCTATCCCTTTCATATTAAACATAATCAATATTCATAATGATGAACCTTTTACAACCCTGATCTCCAAGCTACAATTGCTTTCAGTCACTTATAGGAATGACCATACTTTAGAAGTATTGTGTGAGTGAAAGAGGGAGACAGAAAGAGAAGTGGAGAAACAGAGAAGGGAGAAGAAAAGGAGGAGGAGGAGGAGGAGAGAGACAAAGAAAGAAAATGAGACAGAAAGACACAGAGAAAGAGAGATAGACAAACATACAGACTTACACTTTCAAATATTTGCACAAACATATACATGCTAATATAAGTGTGATAACATACGAAATATAGTCATTGATGTATTTGAAGTGAGGAATCATCAGGACAGTACTGGTAATATTTACTATAAATTAGCCAAACTTGAAAGTTTTCAAAATGTATAGTGGAATTATCATGATCATGTGCTTGATAGTCTGATGCAACAAGAGTCCTAAAATTACTCAACATGCAAAATGCTTTTTAATGTTATGGATGTCATTTTCTAGGATGAAATCTTATATTAATAAGCAGAAAGGGAAAGGATTTGTTAAAGACAGCAGAATAGAATTCAAAAAAATTCCAGGCTTTTCATATTTTCTGCACAAGACAAAAATAGCACCTCAGAGAGAACACAGAATAGTAAAACTAAATAAGAGTTGGGGCAGACAAGAAGTCCTCCTCAGACAATTGGGTAAGGTCTTAAAAAAATCCCAGGATCGAGGTTTGGCCCATGTGAATTATCGACACCTCCATGTTAGCTCCACTGAAACAGCAAGCCTGGGGCTACCTGGGTTGGGAATAGCCTTGGTCCCAGACAAAGTAATTTTCACAGGAGTTGGGCAACTGAGTGGGGAAAGATTGAGGGAACGTCTGTTACTAAGAGATGCCAGGCCCCACTGTGCTGCCCAGATGCAGCACTGGATGAAAAGGAACCAGCACATTTCTGTGAGTGCAGAAGCAGTGGGGCAGGGATACTGTTGCTTGTGGGCACTTTCAAGAGGTTGGAGTCTTTGGTTTTTGTTTCAGGTCAAGGGGAAAAAAAGGAGGACCTGAAATCAGAGGCACCAGCCCCCATGTGATTACAATGGTAAGCTGCTATTTTTGAAAAATGAGCAGGCTGGGGCAGCTAGGTGGCACAGTGGATAGAGCACAGGCCTGAAGTCAGGAAGACCTGAATTCAAATCTGACCTCAAATCTAGGCCACTTCCCTAGCTCTGTGACTGTAAATAATAAAATAAGACAATGTGAAATGTCTACTTAAAAAATGATCTGGAGAACAGGTCAAGAAAAAAAAAGAATAATGAGACTACATAAAACACTGGGACCAAAAAATAATAATAATAATTCTGATGTAATAATACAAAACATAATTAAACAAAATTGCCCCTTAGATCAAGAAGGGAAATGGGAAAAAAAAACTACCAATCGCCACTTGAAAGAGATCCTACAAGCAAAGCCTCTAGGAATATCGTAGCCAAATTCTGAAGCCACAAGCTCAAGGAGAAAATATTATGAACAACATCACCAAATTCAAAAATGGTAGAACCACAGTCAGTACATAATTTTATTTTAGAAATCAAATTATGTACTATAAGGTAAAAAGAGTAATTCTGCTATACAATAAGAGGAAGAACTGATACAGAGGTATTAGATGAGGGAAAAGTGCTAGTAATATAGACACACGCATGCACACATACATATGTATGTATGTATACAGTTGTGTGTATCCATATATGCATGTGCATATATAACACATAAAATGGACATGTATGTATGTATAGATGTTAGTGTGTGTGTGTGTGAGAGAGAGAGAGAGAGAGAGAATTTTCTAAAACAATCCTGATGAGAGCAGGGTTCCAGAACTATCAGTCCTCCTACAAGGAAGCAAAGAAAAGATGGACAGCTCTGAACACAAAATATAGTATTTATTTTACAGGTTTTCTTGAAATGGTAATTTATTACTTTATTTTTTGGATTCTTTCATGTATTTTTATGCGTGTGGCAGCATTTTTTTCTACTTGGTATTATTTTAAATTTTTAAAAAGGCAGAAAACAGAACCTCTTTAAAATGGAAAAAAAACCCTGTTTGTGGCAATGAATCATTATATTTAAATATCAATAACCTTTTATTACCATGTTATACTTATCATTGATTCAACAGTTTCATTTCTTATTTATTTTTTTTGTTTTTTCTATATTTATTTTTTGTTAGTCTTTTCTTGATAGAAATGTATTTATCACCCATGAAGAAGACAGCTCAGTAAAAAAGATGCCTCTTCAACAACATTGTATAGTAAGTCAAGGTTATTACTGACTTTTCTTCATCTTTTTTTTGTTGTTGTTATGTTTTTTCCAGTTGTAGTCTACTTTTGGATTCTCCCCAAATTCACAGCCTTTCAAGAAGACTTCAGGCTCATAAGTTACAAAAAAACAAACAAACAAAAAAGACATCTAATAAACAAACATACACAAAAGTTAATGCTTCAAGGGACTTAATGGCCCTCCCAGAAGGATTTTTGTTATAAAGACTCAGAAAAAATGCCACTTATCTCAAAAGAATGAAATTCTAAAAATGGAGTTTCAGGAATTGTGAACTTGGCAAGGAGAGATTTGTGGGAGGCGAGTGTTGTCTTTGGTTACATGATATATAAAGTATTCAAAATTCCTGACCCCAATTCAAGAGAAGAAGATGCAATTTAGTAATGACTCATATTGATAAAATGCATTAAGGTTTGCAAAAAGGTAATTTTGAAACAACCTGGTGAAGGGAAGTATAATACGTGTCAGGGTCAAGAAGCAATATGGATTATACAGTGATCACACATGCATACACACATGCTCACATATGTAAACATACATAAAATCTCCTGTTTATTACAGGCAATACATATGAGTGTGTGCATAATGAATATTACATGCCTGTAATACATATGCATCCAAGTGCAATGCACACACAGTTAAGCATGTAAGCTCATTGCATTTATATGTATATGGATACAACCCCTATTTCAACATACATGTATAATAAATTCATATTTGTTTCATTCCTCATGTATGTTCAGATATACGTATAAACATATGATTTTGAGGGATGCAGACACATACGTTGATGTATACATGCAGACACACATATGCATATGTGAACATACCTATCCTTCTTTATATTTATATACATACAAGAAAAAATGTCACATACTCACAGATAATCTCTATACTCCTATGAGTTTCTGGATTAGCCATTTAGTAGACAGAGAGTTATTAACTTCATTTAACAAATATAAAACAGGTATTATTTTTGATTTGCCTCTGGATAGGTCCCTAATATTTAAATGCAGAAAGTTTTGGAGAAGTATTGAACATGTTTTTACAATTGGCTACAAAGCCAAAGGGCTTTCCACTCCAGCTTAACAACCCTCTCTTAGGCTTGGAGGATTACAGCTTAGTAACTGTAGTGTTAGGAAGGTCTCTCATATGCATGAGATTTCCATCCATTCATAAAGTCTCCTCTGAAAGGTACAAACTAAGGAACAACATGAATTATGGTCTCTGAAATATGCTTTGTGCTACTGGAAATAGATTTGGAATATGTGTACTTCAAATCTTAATGCTCCTATTTCCTGGCTGTGTTTCCTTGGAAAGTCCTCCATATCTCTTATCCATCCTTAAAGATAAACTGAGTTTGGAGGGTCCTTCCAGCTCTCAATTCTACATCTAGAGTATCAAAGCCATTTCAAAAGCTATATATATGTATTTGGAAAGTATTGTTGCTCAGTGAATCTAGGTTAATTTAAATGTCAGCCTCAATCACAGAATACAGTTAGGACATTCATAGCATCAAAGATCTAGAGGAAGAAGGGACCTCAGTGTGCATCTAGCCCAGCTCACAGATTTTACTGATAAGGTAACCAAGATACTATGAGGCTAATTATGTAAGTTATACACATAACAAATAGTATTTGAACTTGGGCCCTTTGACCCCACAAGCAATTCATTATCCCTCTATATCATTTAATGTGACTTGGAAACCTATTACAAGAATCTGCAAGTCAAATATAAATTAATTTTGCATTGGGTGTGCCATAGTTTCACTCTTTTTGTGAATACTCTGTATGTGGATTTAACTTTCAAATTTTAAATAAGAGTGTTTCTTTTAAAATAACAATGTTAGCGATCATCAGAGATGCAATAATCATATATGGTTTGGGAAAACATATGAAAGACATTTGAAAATGAGCTTTGTAATTCATGGCCTAGAATTAATACAACAAGCAAATTAGACAATTTGAGTTAAGTAGGTAGGGAAATAGGCAGGTTACTAATAGGGGCTGAAGGATTTACCTCCTCTAATGTTGGTGCCCTGGATCTAGTGCTTTGTGGTTCTGGTGGTCACTTGATTTCAGAATTCTCAATATAAACACCGAGACATTCACAGCTGACTGCATAATTAAATGACTTCTTGTAGGTACTAAGTAGTGAAAAAAACACAGGCTGAATAGTGTGAAGTAAGGGTAGAAATCTGCTGAACCAAACAATGATTTCTATGGAATGCTTACATTAACGATTGATAGAACTTTTTAAGATTCAGAAGACACAGTGGCAGCAGAGAATTTCTGCAGACAATCTCAGATCCATATTCCAAGGAGCTTATGAACTACAACCTGTGGCAGACAATACTGAGGCAAACTCAGCAAAATGTGATACTCTTGTTTATTTCTGTAATAAAATGAGAATTGTCACTCTTACTAGAGTGAAATGTTGGCATTAAAGGAATAATGAAAAGAGCTTGAGAAGTGACATCAGGACCCTTGATCTAAACTTTGCCTGACATAACTTTCTGTGTTACCAGAGGTAAGTCACTTCTTATAACTGAACATCAGTTCCCATCATCTCTGAAAGTGATACAAGAATACTTATAAAATCTATTTCACATTGATGTTGAAAGGAAAAACCTTTATTTTTTCTCAATAGTATTTTATTTTTCTAAATACTTGGTAAAGATAGTTTTAACATTCATTTTTTGTAAGACTTTGTATTCCAATTTTTTTTCTCTTCCTACTTTTTCTACCCCCTTCCCAAGGCAGTAAGTAATTTCATATAGGTTAAATATGTGCAATCCTTTTAAACATATTTCCACATTTGTCAGGTTTTGTAAGAAAAATCAGACCAAAATAGGGGAAAAAAACTGAGAAAGAAAACAAACAAAAAAGTGAAAATATTATGCTTTTATCCTCATTTAGTCTCCCCAGTTCTCTCTGGATGAGGATGGCATTTTTCATCCCAAGACTATTGAGATTGTTTTGAATCACCTCATAGTTGAGAAGAGCCAAATCTATCATGGCTGATCATTACATAACCTTGTTATTACTGTATACAGTGTTCACCTACTCACTTCACACAAGATCAATTCATGTAAGTTTTTTCAGAATTTTCTGAAATCAGCCTGCTCATCAGTTCTTTTTTTTTAATTAAAGCTTTTTATTTGTATAACATATGTACGGGTAGTTCCCCAGCATTGATCTTTACAAAGCTTTCCATTACAAATTTTACCCCCAATCCCCTCCTCTCCCCTAGATGGCAGGAAGTCCACTACATGTTAATAATGTTGAAATACTTGACAAGTTATGCAAGAAAAATCCTATCTACAAGAAAAAAAAGAAAATCAGAGAAAGGAAACACAATGCAAGCAAACCTCAATAGAGAGCATGAAAATGTTACGTTGTGGTCCATATTTCATATCCCTCTCTCTGGGTGTATATGGTTTTCTTCAGTGAACAACTGGAACTGGTTTGAGACAATTCTTTGTTGCAGAGAGCCATTTCCATCAAAATTGATTGTCATATAGTATTGTTGTTACCATGTATAATGATCTCCTGGTTCTCCTCATTTCACTCAGCATCAGTTCATGCAAGTCTCTCCAGGCCTCTCTGAAATTATCCTGCTGGTTGCTTCTTACAGAGAAATAATATTCCATAACATTCATATACCATAATTTATTCAGCCACTCTCCAATTGATGGGCATCCCTTCAGTTTCCAGTTTCTAGCCACTACAAAAAGGGCTGCCACAAACATTCTTGCACATGTGGGTCCCTTTCCCTCCTTTAAGATCTAATTGGGATATAGGCCCAGTAAAAACACTGCTGGGTCAAAGGGTATGCACAGTTTGACAACTTTTTGGGCATAGCTCCAAATTGCTCTCCAGAATGGTTGGATCCGTTCACAGTTCCAGCAACAATGTATTAGTGTCCCAGTTTTCCCACATCCTCTCCAACATTCACCGTTATCTTTTCCTGTCATTTTAGCCAATCTGACAGGTGTGTAGTGGTATCTCAGAGTTGTCTTAATTTGCATTTCTCTGATCAATAGTGATCTGGAGCAACTTTTCATATGACTACAAATAGGTTTAATTTCATCCTCTGAAAATTGTCTGTTCATATTCCTTGACCACTTATCTATTGAAGGGTGGCTTGAATTCTTATATATGTGAGACAATTCTCTATATATTTTAGAAATGAGGCCTTTATCAGAACCATTAAATGTAAAGATGATTTCCCAATTTGATGCTTCCCTCCTAATCTTGTCTGCATTAGTTTTATTTGTACAGAAACTTTTTAACTTAATATAATCAAAATTATCTATCTGGTGTTCAATTAGGAGTTCCAGATCTTCTTTGGACATAAATTTATTCCATCTCCACAGGTCTGAGAGGTAAACTGTACTACGTTCCTCTAATTTGCTTACAATATCACTCTTTGTGTCTAGATCATGAACCCATTTAGATCTTATCTTGGTATGTGGTGTTAGGTATGGGTCAAGTCCTAATTTCTTCCACGCTAGTTTCCAATTTTCCCAGCAGTTTTTGCCGAATAGTGAGTACTTATCCCAAAAGCTAGGGTCTTTGGGTTTCTCAAACACTAAATTGTTAAAGTTACTGCCTAGATTTTCCTGATATCCTATCCTATACCACTGATCGACTGCTCTATTTCTCAGCCAGTACCAAATGGTTTTGATGACCACTGCTTTATAATATAGTTTTAGATCTGGTACAGCAAGGCCACCTTCATCTGCCTTTTTTTTCATTAATCCCCTTGAAATCCTTAATCTTTTATTCTTCCAAATGAACTTTGCTACTATTTTTTCTAGATCTGTAAAATAATTTCTTGGGAGTTTGATTGATATGGCACTAAATAAGTAGATTAGTTTGGGTAGTATTGTCATTTTTGTTATATTCGCTCTGCCTACCCATGAGTACTTAATGTTTTTCCAGTTGATTAGATCTGATTTTATTTGTGTGGCAAGTGTTTTGTAGTTTAGTTCATATATTTTCTGACTTTTCCTTGGCAGATAGATTCCCAAATATTTTATCCTATCATCCGTTATTTGGAATGGAATTTCTTTTTGTATCCCTTGCTGCTGAATTTTGTTGGTAATATATAAAAATGCTGATGATTTATGTGGATTGATTTTGAATCCTGCCACTTTGCTAAAGTTGTGAATTGTTTCTAGTAGTTTTTTAATTGAGTCTCTAGGGTTCTCTAAGTATACCATCATGTCATCTGCAAAGAGTGATAATTTGGTTTCTTCATTACCTACTCTGATTCCTTTTATCTCTTTTTCTTCTCTTATTGCTAAAGCTAACATTTCTAATACAATATTAAATAGTAATGATGACAATGGGCAGCCTTGTTTCACTCCTGATCTTATTGGGAATGGTTTTAGTTTGTCTCCATTGCATATGATGCTTTCTGATGGTTTTAAATAGATGCTACTGATCATTTTAAGGAAAAGCCCATTTATCCCTATACTCTCTAGTGTTTTTAATAGGAAGGGGTGTTGGATTTTATCAAAAGCTTTTTCTGCATCTATTGAGATAATCATATAGTTTTTGTTAGTTTGGTTATTGATATAATTAATTATGCTGATAGTTTTCCTAATATTGAACCAGCCCTGCATCCCTGGTATAAATCCTACTTGGTCATAGTGTACTATCCTGGGGATGACTTTCTGTAATCTCATTGCTAATATCTTATTTAAAATTTTTGCATCAATATTCATTAGGGAAATGGGTCTATAGTTTTCTTTCTCTGTTTTCACCCTACCTGGTTTAGCTATCAGCACCATATCAGTCTCATAGAAGGAATTTTGCAGTATACCTTCTGTCCCTATTTTCTCAAATAGTTTGTATAGTATTGAAATTAATTGTTCTTTGAATGTTTGGTAGAATTCACATGTAAATCCATCTGGCCCTGGAGATTTTTTCTTAGGGAGTTGGTTAATAGCTTGTTCTATTTCTTTTTCTAATATGGGGCTATTTAAATAGTTTATATCCTCTTCTGTTAACCTGGGCAATCTATATTTTTGTAGATATTCCTCCATTTCATTCCTCCATTCATATGCCGCCAACTGGCATAATGTTGGGCAAAGTAACTCCTAATTATTGCTCTAATTTTCTCTTCATTGGAGGCAAGTTCTCCCTTATCATTCTTGAGATTAACAATTTGATTTTCCTCTTTCCTTTTTCTTATCAAATTAACTAAAGGCTTATCTATTTTGTTGATTTTTTCATAGAACCAACTCTTAGTTTTATTTATTAATTCAATAGTTTTCTTTTTTTCAATTTTATTAATTTCTCCTTTTTTAGAATTTCCATTTTGGTATTTAATTGAGGGTTTTTAATTTGTTCTTTTTTCTAGTTTTTTTTTTAATAATAAGTCCAATTTGTTGATCTTTTCTTTCTCTATTTTGTGCAAGTAAGCATCTCGAGATATAAAATTGCTCCTTATAACCACTTTGGCTGTATCCCACAAATTTTGGTATGTTGTCTCATTATTGTCATTCTCCTGGATGAAATTATTGATTGTGTCTATGATTTGCTCTTTCACCCATTCATTCTTCAGGATTAGATTATTTAATTTCCTATTAACTTTTGGCCTATTTTCTCCTGGCCTTATATTGCATGTGATTTTTATTGCATCATTATCTGAAAAAGATGCATTTACTATTTCTGCCTTTCTGCATTTGATTTTGAGGTTTTTATGCCCTAATACATGGTCAATTTTTGTATAAGTTCCATGGACTGCTGAGAAAAAAGTAAACTCCCTACTGTCTCCATTTAACTTTCTCCATAGATCTATCATACCTAACTTTTCTAACAATTGGTTTATCTCCCTAGTTTCTTTCTTGTTTATTTTGTGGTTTGATTTATCTAATTCTGAGAGAGCAAGGTTGAGATCCCTCACTAATATAGTTTGGCTATCTATTTCTTCTTGCATCTCTCTTAATTTCTCCCCTAGGAATTTGGATGTTATTGCACTTGGTGCATATATATTTAGTATTGATATTGCTACATTATCTATGGTACCCTTTAATAAAATATAGTTTCCTTCCTTATCTCTTTTGATTAAATCTATCTTGGCTTTTCCTTGATCTGAGATAAGGATTGCTACCCCTGCTTTTTTTTGTTCACCTGAAGCATAATAGGTTCTGCTCCAGCCTTTTACCTTCATCCTATATGTGTCACTATGTTTTAGATGTGTTTCTTGTAGACAACATATTGTGGGATTCTGGTTTTTAATCCAGTCTGCTATCTGCTTCTGCTTTATGGGAGAGTTCATCCCATTCACATTCACAGTTAGAATAACTAATTCTTTATTTCCTGCCATCTTATTTACCCAAGTTATGTTTTTCCCTTTTCTTTCCCCTTTCTCCCTTCCCCCCCCTCAGTACTTTGCTTTTGATGACCCCCTTCCCCCAAACAATACTCCACTCTTTAGATCCCCTCCCCCTGTTTTTACTCCTTTCCCCTGATTCTTCTATTTTCCCTTCTATTAGTTTATCCCTTTCTTTTCCTCCTTTCCCTCCCACTTCCCTCTAGCAACAGACAAGTTTCTATGTGAAATCAAGTATCTGATATACACTTTTAGAGCCCAACCTGATGAGAGTAAAATTTACACAATGCTCATCTCCCTCCCCTCATTCTCTCAATTATATTAGTTTTTTTTTGCCTCTTCAAGAGATTTTACCTTGTTTTTACCTCCTTTTTTTAGATCTTATTTTATCACTTTTTCCCTCTTTTCCCCAGTATGACAACCTTTCCCCCTCTAGTTCTCTTTTTCATATTATCAAAGTAATATCTAGTTCATTATACCCCCAAACTTTAAGTATCCCCCTAGTGGAAATAAAGTTCTCAAGAGTCCTTTCCTTTTTACCTTTTTATGCATCTCTTGAGTTCTGTGTTTGGATGTTGAATTTTTTGTTCAGATCTGGTCTTTTCATTAGAAATAGGTGAAATTCACCTATATCATTGAATGATCATCTTCTTCCCTGGAGGATAATGCTCATTCTAGCTGGAAAGGTTATTCTTGGCTGTAATTCAAGTTCCTTTGCCCTTTGGAATATCTGGTTCCAGGCCCTTTGATCCTTCAATGTGGAGGCTGACCGATCATGTGTGATTCTAATTATTGATCCTCAGTATTTGAATTGTTTCTTTCTAGCTGCTAGCAGGATCTTTTCCTTGGTGCTATAGTCCTGAAATTTAGCCACAATATTCCTTGGGGTTTTAATTTTGGGGTCTCTTTCAGGAGGTGATCGGTGAATTCTTTCAATGGTGATTTTGCCTTCTGATTCTACAATCTCAGGGCAGTTTTCTTTCAGGATTTCCTGGAAAATAGTGTTCAGATTCTTTTTTTCATCATGGCTTTCAGGAAGTCCAATAATCCTTAGATTGTCTCTCCTAGATCTATTTTCCAAGTCAGTTGTTTTTCCTAGTAGATATTTCATATTTTCTTCTAATTTTTCATTTTTTTGTTTTTGTTTGACTGATTCTTGAAGTCTTTTTGAGTCATTCACTTGCATTTGTTCAATTCTTATTTTTAAAGTGTTGTTTTCTTCAGTTACCTTTTTAAGCTCCCTTTGTAATTGGACAATTGAATTTTTTGTTCATTGCACTCTTTCTCCACTTCACTAATTTTATTTTTCAATAAATTGGTGTCTTTTTCATATCTCTTTTGCGGGGCATCATATCCTTCTTGCAAGATATTGTATCCTTCTTGCACTGATTTCAGTTTATTTTCCCATTTATTCTCCAGCTCTCTTTTTAGGTTCTTTATGCAATCTTCCAGAAAGGCCTTTTGAAAAAGGGACCAGTGATGGTCCTTAATAACTTCCTCTTGAGTTTTGTCTAAAGGAACCTCAGGATCTGGGGTCATCCCTTCTTTCTCTCGATAAAAGCTGTCTATGGTGAGAGCTCTCTTTTGCTTCTTCATTTTTTTTTAGACAGTGTGGATGTCTCTTTAAGATAGGGGAAAAAAAAGGTGGCTGAAGTTCTTTGCCCTGGGGCAATCTGTCGAATTAACTTAAGGTGCTGGGCGGGTGGGGGCTAGGACTAAGTCCGAATTACTCCTTAAACAAGGCAAGTCTTCCAGAACACCTGCCCCCAATCAGGGCAGAATGTCCCGAGTGCCTCAGATAAACTCCAGGTGTTTGGAGTTTGGAGTTTGGAGTTTGGAGTTTCTGCCACAATGAGCTGAGCTGAGTCCCACCCTCACTTCTGGCCTACACCCGAGTCTGCTGTTTATCCCCCTGTCCAAGTTAGACAAACCTGATGTGAAGTTCTTCAGAGATATCAGCAAGCAGTGTCCAAATATTTCTGGATTCGTTGACTTGAAGATCAGTTCAGAGGCTTATTTCATTGTTGATTTGAGAGAAGATAGGACGAGGATGCAGATAGTCACCTTTTCACTCCGCCATCTTGGCTCCGCCCCTCCACATCAGTTCTTATAGAACAATAAAATTCCATTTCATTTATATACCATAACTTATTCAGCCATTTCCCAATTGATGGGCAAGCATTCAATTTCTAATTCCTTGACATTATCAAAAGAGCTGCTACAAACTTTTTTGTACATCTAGGTCTTTTTTCTCTCTTCTTTGATCTCTTTGGGATAAAGACTTAGTAGTGATACTGCTGGATCAGTTTTATGGCCCTTTGAGCATAGTTCCAAATTGCTCTCCGGAATGGTTTGATCATTTCACAATCCTACCAACAATGCATTATTGTGCCACTTTTTCCACATCCCCTCCAATATTTATCACTATCTTTTCTTGTCATCTTATCCAATTTGAGAGATGTGGAATGGCATCTAAAAATTGTCTTGCATTTCTGTAATCAATAGTGATTTAAAACATTTAGGGAAAAAACAAACTTTTAACTCTCAGGTGCTATATAAGCATGAATTATCATTGCTTTTAATATTTTACCATTGTTCATCTTTTGCTCAGTGGAGTTCTGATAGAAGCAAGACATGGAAAAACTTAAAATAATACTGTTAATATTTTCTACTTCTCATACTTAACATCATTATTAAAGTTTTTGTTATAATATTTTCCCCTTAAAGCTTGAACACTGAAACATTTCAATGGAGAAAAAGACCATCTCTCCTTTTTTCTTTTGTATGATCCCTTTCCCAATAACTGCTGTCTTTTGACTTAACTCCAATCTTGATCTTTGTCACTTTTTAATGGAGAAAAATATATTGCAGTGAAGAAGTGGGAGAAATATAAGGAACAAGGAAAACAGGAAATGAAAATAAGATATCCAATGTGAGCTGTTGTAAGGAGGCTTTCTGACCTTTATCCCTATCACTATTCCCCACTCTGTACATAAACATGGCAGCTTTCTGGGTCTTGATCATTGATTGAAAGTGATAAGAGGCACAACTACATGAATTTTTATCATTCTGATAGCAACATTAGCAGCAGCCCATTATTTTTCACGCATTGCTCTTGAGTTGAAATTTCCATCAGTAAAGACACTGAAAGAGAATCTTTCTTTTCTTTTCATTTCTTTCACTTTGCGAAACCTTACTCAACATTACAATATCCTTCAGGTATATTTTTAATGTTCCTATGCAATAATTAAAGCAGACATATGTCAAATTGAGCTATATTGGCCCATATCATATTTCTGAAATCTGAGACTTAACTACTTAATTTCCAGCAGATCAATAACAATAGCTCCTAGATATCCTCTATACCACATACATATATAGATAAATAGATAGATCAATCCTCTATATATCTATTTAGCTGCATATGTAATCAGATTAACAAAAGATTTGGGAAAAGAAACAAGAAATTATGTAGTTGTTTAGCAAATAGATTATTATATATTTAAAATAATACTGAAACTCAAATTTGAAACTATTGACCTATATTAGACCAACACACTTGATTACATTCAATCTTCTTATAGTTGGATATTTTTCCAAACAGGGAAAGGGAAAAGCTAACTATTTGCTGAAATTAGGTGAATATTTTGGGTCATGCAGTTAACCTCACAGAGATAAAAAAAGGAGTTGTAGAGCTAAAATACAGCTATTCCACTGTAAAGAAGGGATATGGGAAAATCAGAGGGAATAACACTTATAAGTGAAGTTAATTTATATTAGAAAGAGTTTAAATATTTAGCATGTATTAGATTACCTGTCATCTAGGGGTGGGGGTGGGAGGAAGGAGGGGAAAAGCTTGGGAAAAAAAAAGTTTTTGCAAAGGTCAATGTAGAAAAATCACTCATATGTTTTGTAAATAAAAAGCTTTATTAAAAAAATAGAAAGAGTTTAAAGTTGGAAAGACAGTCACATGAAATCTAAGAGGAAAAAAGAAAAACAGTCAAAACTTTTAATTTTGTAAAATGTCATCCAAAAATATCATAAATCAATATAAATATATATCTGCATATTTTTAATGATGCTTCATATAACTTGGGAGCTTTTTTTATTAATTATAAAATTTGTTGCTTTTCTTTACAGAGAAAAATACAAATTGTCTCACTAGCATTTCCAGGACAGCCCATAATTCAGAGTGACTGTAGCTTTTAAAATTACATAATAATTCATTCTTATGGGAAAGCTTTATAGAGAGCCACTAGTATGACAATTTCATTTATTTTTCCAGAACAAAGTTTGGATGAAGTATGACCTAGAAATGGGATCATTCTCAAGGGACAAAGAAACATGCAGAATATTGATTCCTATAAGGAACATCCTTTAGAGAATGCAACCATTAGAGACATAGGAAGAGACCAGCAAAATCGTAGACAAAGGTTAAGTAAGCAGAGTTCAGGGTTCCTTGAACCTCAAACCTCATTCTAAAAAGTGAAAGACTGTTTCTCAAATTTTAATTACATGTCATTTGTTGATACTAGTGAAAGCTTGAAGTAGGGCACAAAGAAGTAAGAAAAGACATAACAGGATACTATAGTATATTGAAAATTGGCATATAATACAGATTAGAGCTAAATACTAATCACTGGATATTGTCCATACTTGGGAAGAGTTTGCATATGTTTAGTGGGATCTAGTTTCCATAGTTCAGAGGCTTTTTAATTGAGTACTTCTTATTCCTTAACACTGTTACATGCCTTTACTCTTGAATTAATAAAGCTAACTGCTTGGAGTTACAAGTTAGGCTTTCATTCAATTTCCCATGAATCATCATCAATTTCATCATCATCCCTAGCATTTATATACAGTTTTATAGATTATAAAGTATTTTATAAAGATTATCTCAGCTGATCCTCTCAACAATCCTATAAGGGAGGTGCTATTATTATCCATATTTTATAGAAATGAAACTGACAGCAGTAAAGTGACTTATAATATAATTGGTCACTAAGCTAATATATCTGAGGCTGAATATGACTCTAGTTGTAATCTTTGATCCATCAAGCTCCATCTTGTTTCCTAAGAGGAATTAAAAATGAAAACCTATTTTAGTTTTATGTCAAGTCTCTGGTGGATAGAGGGTTGGTCTTAGAGTCAAAAAAACCTGGATTCAAGTTTTGCTTCTCATATACACTGCAGAACCATGGGAATTTGTAATTTCTCAGTGTTCCAAATACTCTCTAATACACTGTTATAATATGCATTAGCAAAAGTAGTTTATGTATAGTTCTCTACACCAATGGAATACAAAGTGCAGTCTGGCCCCATCTTCCACTTAATAAAAAAAAAGTCAAGAAAGATCAATTGAACACCTATACATGTTTTCACAAGGCTTTTATATTGGCATAATATTTTAAATGTACTATTTAAATTAATCATTTATTCATTCAAAGTAAGCTTTGCTTCCATTCAAGTTGTATAGAAACTTTGAGAAAAACTAAATGTCATCACACAAGCCAGAAACATATATAAATAACTGAATTTCATGCATTGAATTTCACTGAAGAAGTTCTAAATTCTATTGATGCCCACAATCAAAATGGGAGGATCATCATGATATAATGCAGCAATGATTTATTTTCTTAGGATCCTTTTATACTCTTAAAAACTTAAAGAATTCCCCCTTTCCAAGAAGATCTTTTGCTTACATGGTCCATATCTATTACTATGTAGCATTTAGTTTTATAGTGAAAATCATTTTGACCTCTGAGATTACCTGGGGAGTTAGGAACTTCTGAAGATCTCCAAAGGTTCACAGACCATGATTTAAGAATTGCTGACATATTGGATAGAGGGATGTTTATGTAGTCAGGAAGATATGAAATAAAATCCTCCACTGAAAACATACTTGCTGTATAACAGTGCATATAATAAATTCTTAGCAAATGTTTGATTGTTACTCAAAGGATTAACTTGTGAAATTTCAGAGGATTAGAGATTTGAAGCTGGAAACAATGTTAGAGAACAAACTGCTTTTTCCAGATAAATTGAAGGCCATAGAAGTTAGGGAGTATAGAGGATAGTCTTTTGATGACAAAAAAGAACAAGATAGTTTGAGCAAAACAAATAAGATACAAGAAGGACCATTTTTAAAAGAAATCAGTCAGAAATTTGTGTTTGGATTAATAAAACAGAGGGCATAGAGTAAAGGTGAGGGTGGAGATTCCGGTCTGGCTGTTTTAAGCAAAACAAGTTATAGAAATTCAGTGCTGAATTTTTTGTGGTGTAACATAATAAGATTTCAAAGAAGAAAATAATATTTAAATTAAATGATAATACCTAAAGATGAAAATAAAACAAGAAAGAATTATAAAACAGATTAAAAGGAATACGCTATGTTAAAACAGCATCCACTATGTGTCAGGAACTGTTCCAAATGCTTTACAATTATCTCCATTGATCCTCAAAACAACCCTCAGCAGTAGGTGCTATTATTAATCCCATTTTAAAGTTGAGGAAAACAGGGTTTAAGTGACTTGTCCAGGATCATAAGCTAATGGGTATCTGGGCCTATGTTTGAATTCATATTTTACTAATCCAACACTCTATTGTCTCACCTTTAATTGCTGTTGAGTTCTTTCAGGCATATCCAACTCTCTGTGACTCCATTTGAGGTATTCTTAGCAAAGACACTGGAGTGGTTTGCCATAGCTGCCTTTAAGAAATTAATAGCCTTTTTTTGTATTAGATACATAGTTAATAAAGACAAAAAGTTAAACAGTGTTCACAATTTCTGGTAAAAAAAATAAAGTTATATATGGTCAAGAGAAACAAAAGAAGAATAATTAAATGTACAAGAGATAGCAAAGTATTATTAATATTAAATATGCATGAACCTAGGAAAAGCTAAAATTAATTGTGGATTTCTTTAGCTTTTAAATAAAGGAAGGAAGGAAGGAAGGAAGGAAGGAAGGAAGGAAGGAAGGAA